>CM029364.1:20256795-20378839 GCA_017140985.1 Hormaphis cornu
TTTATTTTCATTACACATAGCTTACACAAAACGCCATATCCTTTATGTGAAAATTAAAAATCTAGAAAATTGTTTTCAATAATTTTTTAAACGTAAAACAAAGTTTGCATCATCAGTGCGCAGCAAAAGCGGACAACACTCGATTGTAAACTTTATTTTACATCTCTATCTCTGTGGTTGGGCGCCTTCGGACCTCGCGTATTAAACAGGACATGTCTTATTGTGCCGTGAGAAAACACCCAAACGTTATTTCTCAGATCACAAATTTTAATGTACGACACCGGCTAAAACCCATCCTTTATAACCATAAAAGGTTTTTTTATTTTAAATGCCCTCGAATTAAATATAAACGTACATCGGCCAGAGAATACAGCGGGCGTTTTGTCGGTTTAATAATAATACAGTTATGAATACAAATTTTATGTTATTGCGCAAAAGTCAAAATGTTACGTTACACGTAATACTAATACTATACTATTAGGTTTATGACATTGAATGTGTGGTCAGCACACAACTGAATATAAATAATAACACCGAGTATATAAACTCCATATTACACAATACGGTTTGCCAGATGGAAATATTCAACGTAATTTTACGTTTTTGAGCGAACGTCACTACCGAATTTGGGGGAGGCAACGCCGCACGTGTACTTCAAATGGCTGTTTAGGCGACCAACGCAGGAAAACGTAGCGCAACAATTGTTCGGGCAATTGATGTGAATACTTTCACGATCTGTTGAATCAAGTTATAAAATAATACATCTCCAAGTATGAAAATACAACAACAACGCGTTAAAACAGTTTTTATTTCGAGTAAAACGTCACCGCAATATTGAAAAACGAAACGAGATGGTTTGGACGTGTGACGATGAGGAGAGAAGCAAATTGAATGGGTGTAAAAGCGGTTACGAAAAAATGAACGAGGAAAAAAAAGGAAGAGGAAGACCAAAGAAGAGATAGATGGATCCGGAAATCTAATCCGTTACCTACTACCTAAACGTCATGACCACGGGCGTTTGTAGCTTTTATGTAGGTAAGAACAAAATATAATTTACAGAGCCGAATTACATAGGAATCCACACACACACACACGAATCGTATTCGGACAAAACACAACAGTAATCGCTTTTACACTAGCTCTACACACAACGTAAAAAATCATCCGATCAACAACATTCGAATCGTTCGAACGAGAAACGTCAAAATCGATAGCGGGTGTTGTACACGAGAGAGCGGCGGACTACGACGGGAAACCGCGAAAACTAAGGACAAAAAAAAAACCGACGTTTTTAAAAAAGGAAATAAAATTTAGTATACTGTTAGGTAATACCAAGTTCAAAACACGTTTATAATTCGATAAGTAAGTAACATTTTTAACGACGCTTAACAGTTTTTATACATACCACCGATACGATACAATAAAATAATAACACGCGCGTGTCTAATAAAATTATAAAAACAATTTGGCTAAAATATATTTTAATTGGACTGATTAGTTTCATCCGTAACAACAACAGTGTTAATAATATTATTACTGTTTGTTGATGTTTATATTGAATAACGATTTAACACCGACACGCAGCGATGCTCCGTGGCAACGCCAAAATGTCTATATTGCGATAATAGTAACATTCGATGAAAACAACAAAAAAATCATCAAAAACGTTACGACGGCGTAAATTCACTCCGTCAGAAGAACGATTGTGGTGGCTTGTGCACGCCCTTCTGCATGTGCAACTTTAACGTTTCTTTTTTCCTGAACAGCCGCGCGCAAACGGTGCACTGGAACTGCGGTGAAACGCCGCAACTGTACAGCAGATGCTTTTTGAGGTTGGACTTGCGCTTCGTGCCTCTGTACGAGGAGCCGCATTTAGGGCATACGGCCGGGTCGCATACGCTGGCTACGTTTACGATACCGTTAATGACGACCGGATCTGAAAGCACACGACGATTATTGTGATAATATACGAAGAACAACAATCACGCCGATTTGTAAAATAAAAGTGTTAAAAATATTTTACGTGCGAATGAGCATGCGTGTGTCATAAACGGTTTAGTTTTTGAGAGATTATTTTTTGGTTACGGTTCCGTTTCGTTTTTTTTTTTTTTATTCCGCGTACACCCAGAAACACGTACACGCCATCCTCGCACGATTTAAGACAGGACAGGTTAGCGAACAAATTCGTCATAAGACGTTGTTAATAATTATAATTTATCTTGTTGACGGAACTAAAATACAGCGCTCCGAGTGGTGGTGAATTCGAACGAATATCTCGTGTTTACTAACGATGATAATGGAAGGACAATAACTATTATGAATCAATCGCCGTTTAAGATGGAATTCAATTGATAACCACGATTTAAGACATAGGAAATGGGTATACGAGCAGCAATTTTATTATTCGATATTTAATAAAAAATACATCGAAATTATAATACTTGCGTTCACAGCTTGGAGCGTTAGTTCTCGACTAAGGACGTATTTGAAAGAACATCTTCTGAACAGCATTACAATTCTAATCGATTTCACGGCTCGTCGAGTTTAGACCATTCTATATCTTAAATCACGCGCCCTTGCAATACACGCCGAACAAAAGCCGAAATAGTACCATACGGTCGATAATAAAAATTTGAGGTGTTTTCGGTATATTCTATTTCTTTTTTCGATGATAAAAAGATAAATGGCCGAACAACGTGTGTTAGTCGCGACGAACCCACCCCGGGGCATCGATTTCCGGTTCGGAGGTTATACAATTTGATCAAAAAGAAAAAGAAACCAACGCGAATAAGATTCATTATAAAATTCAGCTTTAAATCGTACGTTTAGGGTGAGTTTTGAGGGTTAAAAGAGTTGTATCGGTTGTGAACGTCAGCCACGCCGCAGTCAACACTTAAAACAATCATTTCCCAGTACAAGTATAAAACCAAACAAATTATTTTCAATTTTCGATTAAAAAAAAAATACGATGCTCCGATTGCTCAAAACACGGTGAAAAAAACACCAATAAATTGAAATTATATGAAACTATGCTGCAAACACACATGCTTCTCAAACATCTGCACTAAGGAGCCTGCTGTTCGTGTCTATTTTTAAAATACGGACAATATTTCGACCACTTTAAATGCATTCAAACGGACAATTGTCTTTGCGGGAAATGTGATCCAGTCTGGTAGAAAAAACGTTATCGAGTATACATTTTGTTTTTACAGAAAAGAAGAAAACTTCTTACGGAGATTATTTTTCTAGTGGCAGGAGGATCAGACGATTGTTATTTGTACCCATCAACTTTTTCTTCTTCTTCTTCGCCTTTCTCCCAACTATATGAGTTCGGCCACCTCCGTTCCAATTCCTCCACTTATCACGATAATTCACATCCCCTACACAGACATTATCAACCCTCGTATCGTTTTCATCCGTTTCCATCCATCTATCTTCTTTGGTCACTACTACCTCTTTTTCCTCCGACGTACATTTTCATAACCGCTCTTTCGGTTTCTTCTCTCCATCGCACGTCCCCAAACCATCTCAGCCTATTTTCCCTCGTCTCGTATCCCATTGTCTGTACGTACCACCAATCAACAAAATACAACATAATTTTGATAAACGAAAAAATTAATATTTTTTGGCAAATTTTAAAATTTACAACGTACAAATAATATAGCGATTGGTCGCAAACGAACGGGCGGCGTTTTCGAAAAAAGAAACAAACAAACTCTTCAAAGGACGTTATGCGCGTTGACTCGGTGAACCGTGAGGGACTCTTTCCTCGTGTACACTTTAAAGCAAATGTCGCATTTGAACTTGAACAGAGACGCGACGCCGCATTCGAACGACAAGTGCCTTTTCAGGTTGCCCTTGCGGTTCTTCCCGCTGTAAGACCGGCCGCACTTGTTCGGACAACAAACCGGATTCTCCAACGCGGGTTCATCTGCAATCAAGTGCAATTAATAATTAACGTCGTTGTTTTCGGAAAAAACCGCGAAAATTCACATTAACCCACTGTTATTAGCTCAAAGCAAGTTCGATTCGGCGTGTTATTCGTGCAACAAAAAAAAACTGAAATTTCTGCACGTCCTTGTACAAAGTATCGAGAAGTATCGAAATGGGCACATATACAATAATAGTTATTCAAAATGGTCGGAGAAACCATGTGGGTAGGTAGATTTCATTTTATTTGACAGTAATATCAATCAATTTTCTCGTATAAGGTTTTTCGTTAAACAGACTATAGGAACAGTACCGCCGATGGCCTTTATGCAACAATTTATGCAAAAACGTAAATCGACAGACTTGACAAGAAATTTATTATTATTTTTTTTACAATAAAAAACACAAATAAGCATGAATCGCGTACGGAAAAAACGTTTTTTTTTTTTATTGAACAATATCAATTACTGTTTTTGTAAATATAATATATAATACAACCCTAAACATAAATTTTATTTTGCACATTATTTTGTCATTACTACCGCAATCATCACGGTCGGATTTATCCTTATAACTGACGCGAATTCACGTCTATATACGTTTGATTTTTTTTTTTTTTTTTTGTAAGCAACGATCGCTCCAACTCGAAACTCGGCAAGGCCGATTTGTTTTAATTTTTACAAGATATAAACAAATAAACAGCGTAACGAACACGACATCAAGAAGATCGTGTGGCGCGTAAGACGTAACGTAACGATTACACATCATACACAACGAGCGATGTTTTCGACACATTTTCCACATACAAAACGTACATCATAGAAACCAGTAAACCACGAACGAACGCTTTTTTTTTTTTCCAGTCGTAAAATGTATCGAAAACTCTCGTCGTTGTGCACTTTTTCGGAAAGCGCGCCGGTACTGCAGCAACGACCCGATTTTTTTTTTGTTTTTCTCGAACAAGAAAAAACCGTTTACGAGTCACTGCGACGTCGTCGAACGCGATCAACCGTAATCTTCGCACGCGGCGTACAATAGTGAAATATAGCCGACGCGACCTAACCGACCGATTTTCTCCCGTTCGCGGAGAAACGACTTTCGGCTGATCGATGGAAACGGCGTGCGTTACATTTTTTCGCGTCACAGAGTGCTGTAAAAAAAAAAACGTAACAGGCGATCGCGGCTATCGTCGACGTTGAAAAACCCTCAGAAAAAAAAAAAAACGTGGCGGTAGGTTCATCACCACGTCCAGAAATCCGGCGGCAGCGACTTGTGCACCGAGACCATGTGACGTTTGAGGTTCTCGTTTCTGGTGAAACGCCGGTCGCACAGACGGCACGAGAACATCGGCAACACGCCGCACTCGAGTTTCAAGTGTTTCCGGACGTTGGACCTGCGCTGTGGGCCGTTGTACCGGCGGCCGCAGCGGTTCGGGCACGGCATCGGGTCGGGCGCGTTCCGCAGCGGCGCGTTCATCGCCGAGTCCGCTGAAAACGTAGAAGCTCCGTTAAAAAAAAGGTCGAGTTTTGTCGCGGGCCGTTTCAAAAGTCTGCGCGGACGGTTCGGCAGAAAGGCGCGGCACGGGCATTTTTCGCGTCCTTTTTAGCCGGGCGGTCAACGCGGGGTACTATACACACTATAATGTATGGTATCCATCTTCGACAAGGATCGATCGAGCGGCCGGCCGGGAGCGCTTGCTCTCTGCCCAACAGTATTATGGTTATTATTAAGCTCGAAAAACAACAAACTCGAGAACAGCCTTTTTCGACCGTTTGTGTGCCGGTCTTTTGAGATCGCGCGCAGACGCTTTTGAAACGCTCCGCGCAACGATACATACGAACTGATTGCGTTCGTTTGAAAAAAAATAACGTTCGAAACACCACTACATGCGAGGTTGAAAATTTAACGGAAAAAAACCCTTTGACGCGAGCACGCAGTGAGCAATCTATTTAATTATGTACAGCTCAAATATTTGACGGTCCAAAATAGTTTGTTTATTTTTACGTTTTACGAATACGTACGTAAATATTAATTTGCCGGACGTTCTAGACGAAAATCGAACAAAAACGTTTTCGAGACGGCGTTTAAAAAAGCTATCACGCAAAAAAAAAAAACCACCGCGTTAGAAATTCGCGCTAAAGCGACGTCGACGAGTCATGAGGTACATACACTAAATTACTCAAACTAATTGCCAACTGGTATATAACTACGTTTGTTCTAACTAAAGCTTAACTGCGTTTAATTCTATACATACGATTGATGCGAAAATGACACTTATAACACGATTGATAGTAAAATTTTCAAAACGTTTACAAGTAAAACGCAGTTGTCCGGTTAAAATGACGATCAATAACCCTTTTTTTTTTCTATATTCGCGCGCGCATTTTAACCGAGGTTTACAGTCGACTGGCAACAACTCGCACGAACGTTCTGACCGAACGCTAAAAGAACACGACGAGTTTATTAACCGTGCGACACGAAAATGCAATACTTAACACGGGATCAAATCGTCGTGTGTGTGTTTACATAATACACAGTTATTACAAGAATAAAATGATCCGAGTGTCTTTTGTGATCATTTGACATTTTCAATCTCCCACAACCGCGAAAATATGACAGAAATTTTCGAAAAAATAACTGCAAAATCGGCGCTCGCGCGTTTTCGTTCCAGAAAACAAACAGCAAAACATGCAGTGTGTTGTCATGACGAAGAGCCGCGCACAAGACGTACATTAAAACGTCGCGAATTTCGATTTTGTCCGGCGTGAAAAAAAAAAATCTCAAAAATCCCCGTTTCCAAATCGGGAGATTATTGATCTCTCGTGTGCTGTTTTTTTTGCACCTTTTTCTCTAGTCGAACGCGCGCGCGCGCGACATTAAAACGAAAACGGACACGGGTACTTTTACTGCGCTCAATGGCTGCGAATACACAATAATTACACTGGCTATTGAATAAACGCCGTGAAATACTAATAGAGTAACATGTTATATTATATTTAAACGTAAGCAACACACAACAACGTTTTACAACGTATAACACATAACAAAACAAGAAAAAACTAGAAACGGTAAGCGACATAACAAGACGCGAATATAACATTATTATTATAATTAACAGTGCTCGATTTTTACTTCCTCTTGTGGAGGAAATCGTTTGCGACTGGCAAACAGCGTTTTTTTTTTTTTTTTTCGAGCACCTGTTACTACACAACAAAATCGAAATATATTTATAAACAACCGGAAACGCGATCGATTAAACCATTAACACGGTTCTCGTCCGTTCGATACGTATGTAACAATATAAGGTACAATAGTTGCGTTATTATAAAAAACCGAATGGAAAATATACTACTAATCTTAACGTTATATCCCGCACGGAATAAGAACGAGACTTTGGCGGCGGCGGCTTGCGACCAGTTTGCGTCTGCGGCGGTCACAGACGCGACGTCCCCGGGGCCCCGACGAGCACCACGTGGCGGCCCGCATGGGAACGAAGCCCGTGGTCGGCCGCAAGTCGGCCGCGGAAGCCTGTTCTTATCGTAGCGGCCGGATCGCGACGTGTAAAAAAGACGATGCACACGCTCGGGGGGGATACAGGGATGGCACTAGACTGTTATATTATTTACATATGCAAAACATAATAACGTTGTAAACAAGTTTGTTGAAACATTTCGTGTGGTAACGTGTCCATACACATAGAGACACGTTAATATTATACGTTAAACAATTCATTATTTTTTTTTTTTAATACACGGATATTTGTTATTATTGTATAACGTTCGAAGCGGATGGTTACAACGGGGGTTTTAACACCGCGGTATTTTCTACTGGAACGGCGACGCGGCCGCGGAGGAGGTGCCGGGGGCCATAGCGGCCATGACGGTCTTGTGCACGACCAGCATGTGCATCTTCAGGTTGGCCTTCAGCGAGAAGCACTTGGCGCACTCCCGGCACTTGAACTGCGGCGCCACGCCGCACTCGTACTTCAGGTGCTTCTGCAGGTTGTACTTGCGCCACGTGCCCTGGTAGCGGCGGCCGCAGTTCTTCGGGCAGTACACCAGATTGTCGGCGTGGGCCCGCGTGCCGTAACTACCTGCGAACCAAACGAAAAAACACTTTGTGTCAGAGAAAACGTTTGAAAAAAGGGAAAAAAAACAAACAAACAAACACGATCCGCGTCGTTCTCGCCCGCCAGTATTCACGAGGAATTATTAAAAAGGGAGGTTACTTTTTTTTTTCAAAATCGTTTTACTTACCAAATCCACGAACATTTTTTTTTTTTTTTTGTATTTACCTAGATAATATCCGATGGATTAGAATCGCGTTATATACGTTTTTATTTTTATATAGCTGAAGCCTGCCCGAAATATACCATACGACAGTCGACTAATTTTTGATACGACAAACTATTACGATATTCAGAATATCCGGACGCAGTACTGACGTTGAGTTTTTAGAATTTACGATTTTAAGTCAAGTTAAAAGAAATTTAAAACCGGCGTTTTACGACAATAAGTCATCTCAGTAAAAGCCGTAGAACATTTAATTATAAAAAACACTAAGCGTAAACGGAAGAAATATGGCTTTGGGGACTCATAAAATTTAAATCAGTGTCCATCGAGTTGCGGATTAACAACCCAAATAGAAAATTAGTCTACCGAATTTTTTATTGTTAGTTTTCTCGATTGCATTTACGGGCAATCAAGTTGGTCACGTTTGTGTTCGTCATTATAATTAACAAACGTGACAGTGCGATCGTTTAAAAAAATAATGCCATTATTTTTAAATTTCCGTACTAACGACATAACTTGGACAAATAAATTTTTTTAACCGTAAACAAAGGCTGTATTTTCAAAGATTTCCGTTATACGCGCGTATTTTGCAGACGATTAAATAACGTAAGAAATTATTTCCAACAAAACTTCGTATATTTGAGCATATACATACATAGCATACAACTATAGGTATATATATATATTTTACACAGATACTTATAATTTATAAAATGTTATAGAGTTATAAAAAAAAAAAACACGTCGTATAGTCGGCAAGTACTAATAATAGACTATTTTGTTTATTATTTGTAAATATTCGGTGTGCACGTGATAGCATATTGCTAACGACGGTGGTTAAAAAATAATGATGGTAAAAAAAAAATTTTTGAATTATAACATTGTATTTTCTGTGCGAAAATATGGAAAATATTTCGTACTAGAAACAAAGCCATGTGAATTAAAAATAATATGAATTAGAATCTTTATTTTAAGTTCAATTTTTTTTTTTTTTTTTTTGTTATTTAACTTAATAAATTGAAAAAATTAAAGAAATTAACTCTTTACCTAACTTAACTTTTTGTTTTCTCAATTAACTTAACTTAACGAGTTAAAAAAGTTGTTTTCTTGCCCAGATGCAGTTTTAGATAAAAATTTTCGATTTGGTCCTCCGAATTTCGACCGCAGTTGGACAGTTTGACTGTTTGCGATGTGCGGATCCTATGTAAAATTCCCAGCCAAAACGGTATACGTCTAGAAGTAAAGAAATTACAGTCAGATAGTCTTCCAACACAATTCACCCAAAGTAGTAACAATATAATATATATATGTTTATATAAATTCGGGTGGGCGTGTGATTCAATAATAATAATCGAATCATTTATAAGAATAAAACGAGCAAAAACACATAATACTATATATGATTTAGCAGCTAAAAAATTAAAAATAAACGTGATTTGTAATTAATTTCTTTAAATAGAAGATGTAATATCAACAAACCGACGTCTAGAAACAACAGGTTTAATATTCAAAAGTGAACTACTTGAATGATTGTTAAGAATTAAACTATACAAACCTAAAAAACCGTTCTTGAACACGTATTCAATACAAGACTTGTTATAAGGACACCACACAGGTGACGCAAGTTGGACCTGACTAAAGCGCGATAAATAATAACTTGAAGGATCTCAGTTCTTGTATAATTCAGAAGAATTAATTTTTTTAAAACCCAACATTTTTAGAGATTTTTTGGCAGTGCCCTCGACTTGATCCCTGAAGTTTAAATACTATACGAGTTAAAGTTTCACCTATATACAGGTCTTTAATAAATGTTACAGAATTATGTATGTATTATTGTTTGTATAGAATAAACAAATCATACTTTAAGTATAACAAAACGATAGCTTCTATACATAATTTTTATTTAATTTACACAATTTGGTATGAATTCCAAACAGTTATTGTTAATTAAACAAATCGCACTGTCACAAACATTCGCTTTTAATTTAAGTTAACGCGTTTTTTTGTACGAAATGCTACCAAAATACGTGGGGTACGTAATATAAAAGGGAATTTTTGCGGCAGAACGATTTGTTTGATTAGTATATGAACAAACAAAAATGTACAATAGTTATAAAATCGTTATAAACAATATTAAGTGTAATAGTAATAGACCTAATGGGTTACACATAGCACATACATTTAATAAAATCTTAATAGTTTGGTAACATGAAAAATAAAAATTTAATATCATATAACTAAAGAGTACAATTTTTGGCAATAGTTTTAAAAAATAAATTAATCAATAAAAAACACCGTCCTACGATGTCGACGGATTAGATGTTTACTATACGACTACGAATATGTAATGTTGTTTTGCTTTTTTAAATAAAAATAGTATGAAAAAAAACCATAACATTGTAGTATAAGAACCAAAATATAATGCTATTGAGCATTTGAACGTGTTACAACATAAAACAAAAATAATAACTAATTTCAATGAAAGAGACAAAGTAGTACTAATACTAATGTAATTAGTATACATACTACACACTGGATCAAATATAACGTTCCTCACATGAATGGCATGTTTTTATACAAAATATCGCATTATTATTAATATTATATTTTATGTCTAAGAAAGTTGTTAACATGGCTAATAAGAAAAAAAATGTGTTAAAACCTAAAACTAAAATAAAAATATTAAAATATTTATTCGTATAACAACAGAAAATATAAAATATAAATTTTCAATTATTTAACAACAGCAATAGGTACTTTGAATTAATTAAAGTTAAAAAAAAAAAAACATTAGAGAGGTACTGAATTCTGAAGAAAGAACGGTAACCATTTAAAGATTTGGTAAATTAATTACATCTAGTTTAACTAAAATTTAAATTCAGATTTAAGATTCGGAAAACATCAACGTTTATCCGGTAATACGATTTTACAGCCGGAAATAATCTGTTTTATCCACGTTCGGACGTAACCTTATAGACACTAACAATAAAATTGTATTAAAACCTTAAAAACGAGTTTTTTTAATTTTAAACGTACACAGCATGGTATTAAGTTCAAATGCGATTGTGATGCATCGTTTACCTATATAATAACAGTGTCTTAATTTTACAATTTAAGATTAACAATTAAGTTAAGCTGAAATTTACTACAATAACTTTGATTACCTATTATTTTATTAATTTAATTATTATACACATACAGTTAAGAAAAAAAAAAAATAAAACTAATTCTAAACGGAAAAAAAAAATAGTTGTAAGGATTGTGGATGGGATAAAGTCTGAGAAGATCACAGCCTTGTGAGGGGATTACCGGATGTTAAAGCGGATCGGAAATTGTTGTGCACAGACGTAGGTAATGCACAAAATCTTAAAGCGATACTCTGAGCGAGAGAACAAAAGTATTGTGAAACCAACATATACATTGGTTCTGCTCAGAATCTAAAAAAAAAAAAAAACCATACGTTTCACGAACAATTTCCGAGGCGGACGTCATACGTCGCTCAGAGCGACCAACTTATAATTGAATAAAAATCGGACGAAATGTCAAAAATTTACAATCGCAAAATTTTTTTAGGAACAGTAATATTATACGTTTGTATACTATAGTAAAAGTATTTATCGTTTCATTTGTATTGTTTACTGTGAGTACAGAAAATGACGTTTAGTTATTTCATCATCATGTACCTGAAAAATATTAGTGTTTTCAACTGCTATTGTAAAAATATATAAATAGTATATTAATAACATGATGTGATACATGAGTATAGGGATAATTTTATGGACTCAATAATATATTATGTCATGACTGCGTTTAAAGTAAAAACTCTAATAAAAAAAGATAGTTGCCAATTAATATCGTGTGAGAGAAAAACACATTTTTATTTTTCAGTTGGACTTGGGAAGAAAAGTAGGACGTACTAGATTTTTAGAGTACTTATACATTTATATGTCATTAAACGTGTAAATACACCAAGGATATAAGTCGGGCTTTCAAAATATGTATCGTCCGGAGCAACGCCCCCCCCCAAGGCGCAGCACAAAAAATGAAAATAAATTCAAAAAAACCACACATCTCTGTACAATGAATAGCTTCTTCGCTTCGCTCAGAATCTAAAATATATACATTTATGGCAGCTTAAATTTGTATTTTGTCCCGCGTCTGCGCGTCGTCTAGTCGAAAACCAAATGCTGGTTCCTCAAATGATTGTTTAGCCCGCGTTTTTGGGCAAAAACTTTGTAGCAAATCGAACACTTGTTCTCCTCTGGGACTTGCGGACAGGTCGTCTTGTGCATCACGTATGCTTGCGGATTATTCCCCAAGATGACTTTTAAACAGTTTTTGCACCGATACGATACGGTTTCTTTTTTTTTCGGCGATTTTGCGGCGGCGGAGGCGCTCGGACGCGGCGCCGTCACCGATAGGGTTTTGGTCGAATTCGGCGCCGGAAGGACGAGCATTTTTTGTGGCAGCGGTCTCACCAACAGCTCTCTCAACAGACCTGAAACTGAACCGGAGAACAACGAGTTCCGTTAGAGCGAACAGCAAAAAAAAAAGTCATAAACGAATTTGTGTACGGTCAAAAATAATTGCGTATATAGTAGTGTAGCAAGCACTGTTGTTGTGAAAAGTGTATAGATATGTGCGGTTAACTCTTTAAATGCATTAATATTACAAACACAATATAGATTGGCTGTTTTTATTTTTATACGTATTGGCAATAAATCGTGGATTTTCTGATACAACTAATTTGGTGTATTTTCCCAATGTTCCGTTCTGAAAACGGTTCTAAGCTCGTGATCATAACATCGAGAAACCGTGACGTATTAGAGATATTCGGAAACACCATTAAATCATTGACAATGTAGAATATGTATTTTTAAAAACATTTTTTTGCACTTTGACGGTTGAGATTTTTTCGGCACAGAACCACCGCTGATTAGTCAAGGATAAGAACACTGTTTTAGAATACAAGATGATTTTGCAAATAAACAGGTTTTCATAATTTTATGACCGTTTGTTCATCAAAAATATCGTCACGATTTCAATACTTTAAGAGTAAACGTTTTCAAAAATGCAAATACCCAATAGACATTATAACGCGGTCAGGAACCGTTTTCGGAATGAAAATTGAATAAACCGATCAATTACTTGTGATACGGCTGAGACCATATTTGCATCATAAAATCCTCCAGTGCGGCAATCGTTTTCCGGGTAGATAAAATTAATTTTTTCCTTCTCTCTCTCTCTCTCAATAGCACTAGTTATAAAATACATAGAAGACCTCTTATAAGAACTTATTATAAACTTCTTATATAAGAACACCTCTTCTTCAATTTACCTTAGTACACGAGAACTCGGGTACCGTTTTGGGTTCACGATTACAATGCTAATATTATAATATTATTCGCTTTCGCGGAGGGGTCGCCGTGAGCCCGATATCTAGTCGACGATCCTCAACCGTGTACATACCATAAGTTAATCGCAAACGTTGCGTAACGCAGCGATATATTTAGGAGAAATCAACAACAAAACAACAGCGTTTTTTTGATTTATAAATAACATTATGCATTTCAAATTCGTTTCGATTTTTTTTTTTTTGATTTTTTTTTTCAAAGCACGTAGAATACTAAAGACACGCGGGACGTGACGTACATAGTTTTTTTTTTTTTTCTTGTTTAACGTGTCGTGCTCTCATGTTCGCGCAAGCCCGTCGAGAGAACGAAGA
Source organism: Hormaphis cornu (assembly GCA_017140985.1). Taxonomy (NCBI): domain Eukaryota; kingdom Metazoa; phylum Arthropoda; class Insecta; order Hemiptera; family Hormaphididae; genus Hormaphis; species Hormaphis cornu. Next base: position 20,270,743 of record CM029364.1, read on the forward strand.
TGAAAAAGAGACTTCGGCCGTTATAATCGAACTTTCGCAGGCCGTGATTGTGCACGGTGACCACCATGTGCTTCTTGAGGTTGTACTTTTGAGGAGCACGACACTACTTGTCGCAGAACGAGCATTTGATCTGCACTCGTTAGGTGTGTCACGGTGCCGGGTGGTCCTTTTTCACGTACCGCCGCGTCCGCCGTTTTTCGAACACTGGATCGGCGAGTCGTCCCGGGACTGCAGCTGCACCTGTTCGAACACGGATTTTTCATTTCAGAAAGTTTGTTTTCAAGACGAATATTCGTTTTCAGCACCCGAACGGGCGTTTCCGAAAAAGAAGAACTTTGTTAAAAAAAAAAAAAGAAAAAGAGCGCCCATAATATTACGCTTCGTCGTTAAAATTTTGTTTTTCAAACCGATTTAAAAAAAAAATTTCCCGATTTGTTCGCCTTACTATTCATTTAAATCTGCGTCGTCTTCTGTGAAACACCCGATCGTAATTGTACGTACAACATCATAATACCGTTTCGACACGCGCAGATGTCAAGCAATGACATTTATTTTAAAGTTTGACTGGTTCAATCAATCGTATATGAAACCGCAATAGCAGTTTTTTTAACAACGTTCCGTTTTGATTTGACGTTCCGAGCAGTACACAACGGGCGTATAACGTAAAAGCACCTATATTTAACACAGTGTTAAGTGTGACAAAAGATTTTTCGCCGCTCCGTGTTCAACATTATTGTACATTATTGTCATAATACTGAAAATCTAAGCCCGAGTTCTAGCGATGACCGCAGTGTACACTCACCCGATTTTCCTCTTATTTTTTCCTCTCGCCATCGAAATCTCGCCCATCGCTTCGGCATAACTAAGCAGGTCTGTATATAAGTTTGAACTCTTAAATGGATAACCCGTCTCGGAAGAGGAGGGTTTCAAAAAGTTTTCACTATCGTTACGGGGTGACGACTCACTCAACGTACAAATTATTAAGCGTTTCCCGTATAGGTAGTAACGCGAATTTATTATTTTTTAAATTATTCGACACGTATAAATGTAAAATAATATGTTGAAAAAAAACACGTTGCCCGCGATGCTGAAGCCCGCAAAACGGTCAACAAAAAACGAAGGTAGGTTAAGGACGAGGGTTTTGGTAGGAGGCCTTTTTCCACGGTTACGGTGGTATTGTTGGGGATTCACTTTACAATTAGGCCGTATAAAGCAGTGCTCGCGCGTGGTAACGGGAAAGAATCATACAAACGTTCAAAAAAAATTTAAAAACCAGTCATCAATTACGATATCATTATTGTCGTTAGATCAAATTGAACACGACGAACACGAAATTTTTTTTATTTTCATGATTTGTATAATATTGCAGATATTCACACGCGATACGAGATAACAGTTTATAATATACTACATTGAACCGGCGGTGATGTTGTCGAAAGAGAATAAACATATTTATACAATTTAAGATCATATACATAAAATATTATGCGTATAATTTTGACAAGCAGCAGTCGATGCGCACAACAATTTTTAAAGTTTTAATGAAACGTCGAAAAAAAATTAATTACATAATAATATATGCACAGATTATAATAATTTGTGCAGGTGATGCGATGGCGTTGAACATAATCAACAATGAAATCGGTGTTACTTCATATATTATCATACGGTTCGGACTGGACGCTTATTCCGTGGACGATTTCATAGTGAATTGTTAATTTTTTGCAACACCGAAAAAGTCGGTTACAGATGGAGCACGTGTATCGCGACATTTGATCGAGCGGCAAAACGTGCGTGCACAACACGCGAGAGCCGAGTCTTTTTCTGGACGATTCTGCGGAAAAAAACAGTAAAACCGAATTAGGAAACTTGTAAAATTACACAAATACCGTCGCAAAAGTAGAAGCATAAGTTGTTGATGCAGAACGTAAAATTATATATATTTTTTTTTTTATCGTATATTAAAATTATAGAAATTTTGAAAACGATACGAGAGTTAGTAGTGTAAGGGATTGGAATACGATCGTGATGAGTATGGAGGAACAATAGGACGAGGGTGGCCGACCCCGAATACTTGAGAGGAAGGCGAAGATAAAGAAGAGGATTATAATATTATAGATCGTTTATGCACGTATTACGACGAACACAAAAACTCGATTGAAAGCAGCGACGTAAGTTTTAGATGAAAAAATTAATCGTTTTGTGAATTGTATACGTGCACGTTTCGACGAATGCGAACAACATTATAGCCATAGACGAATTGTTTTTAAAAAGAATACGTTTATTATTTTAAAATACAGTTTAAGATTATCTTCGATTTCGCATAAAGCGTTAGGTGGGCGCGTTACGTGACAATATATACGATATTATCAATGAAAAACACAACACGAACAATAATTGTTTCATAAACATAATAATAATACATAAAGTTAACGAAAATTCGTTTCATCAGTCATTAATAATCCAACAAACCATATTATAGTATACACGGTCATACGATAAAAACCGTTATTAAATTGTTGTACAGTGGTTTTGATCAATACACGTTTAAGAAAAATAAATATTAGTCGTATAAAAAAATAATAGACATGCTTATCGAACAATAAATATAGTACCTAAATATAATGACATTTTGTACAGTAAAACATAGAAAAATAACTAATTTTATAAAAAAAAAATTATATTTGTACACATAGGTAACGCACATTACAATAAAATACGGTATGATAATAAGTACGAGAAGTTACTACAAGAGCGCGCGGTAGTCAAACGACATGAAAAACTTTTCGGACGATTCATTCTCGGCGGAATCCATCTCAAATCCATTCTCATCAGTTTCTCTAAAAATCGTATCATTCGACTGCCGCGCTCTGTATAGTAAAAAGGTAGTAACAACTATAGATCATATTTGATTAACGCCGTTTGTTGCCAAACAAATAAACTACTGATTTAGGCGTAAGGTACAAAAAAAAAAAAAAACCGAGCAAATTCCACGGACGGCTTATTATTGGAGCAGCAACCATTTTACTAAATCATTTCGAGAAGTCGAAGTTAGCTTTTTTGTTTTGTTCAACGAAAGAAGGAAACTATGAAAATAATACACCGAGCTCAGCTGCGAGTCTCGAATGACAAGTTCTAAATTTTTAAGCGTTACGCTCTGCTCGATTTTTTTTTTTTTTTTTTTTTTTTTCTTTAAAAACGTTTTTAAATATTTTTTACAAAATTTAAAAAAAAAAAAAAAAAAAAAACAGTCTTGATTTCTAGATAAGAACGATTGGATATTAGGTTAATTTTATTTCCTAACTACATAGAAAGTTTGGGAAAAAAATTTTTTTAACACAATCATTTTGATCTTTAGATATTACATTAAAGGAAAATTTCAACCGTCCGATGTTCGAGTCCGAGTTGATCACATATTAAAAAACGCTTATACGCATTAAAACAGTCCTATGATATGAGAAACAAAAAAAAAAGCCGGGATTACTCTAGGTCGCGTGTGTGTTTTGACGGAGTAGCGACTACGAACGATAAATAGTTGCCTTCGAAAATACGATTCTGAGTGGGCTCAGTTACCTAGCTAGGGTCGTGGTACATTTTTCCAGAATTTCGAGAAAGTTCGCTATACTTAGCTCAAACACATTTTTTAAATCACTCGAAACTTTTAACAAACCTGTATCATAAACGTAAAATTTTCGATTCGTTCCGATCATTATTTTAGATGTAATGGCCAAAAAAAAAAAACTAAATCGAAAAACACGTTGATGTAAAAAACACGTTAGCAGTAATTTACTACAACGTTTTTCCTTAATTTTCACTTTGTTTTTTTTTTTACTGTGGATTTTTCAATTTTGAACTTTTCAATTTGAGACTTTTTAAAGTACGATCCAAAGACCTTTCATTAGAAGTACTGACTTTAAAAATCGGAGCATTCCTTATACCCTTAAAGTAGTTCACAGAGAGAAAAAAAATACAAAAAACAAGAATCAATGTAAAAACAATACATTCTCTCGCTGACGCTCGGAATCTAAAATATAAGTATCTAACCTAAAAATAATGTTTTACATAAAAATCGTTAAACTTTTTTTCCCAAAACTCAACAGATTCAACGTTTCATACGTTAGTTACATATAAGTCACAACAATAAATACATAATTTTAAATAGCGATTTTTCAATCAATAAATGGCAAGAAAAATGCTCTCTATTTTCAGTGCTTCCTCGGCAGAATATTCTAATTAGTACATAACTATACATAATACCGTAAGATTAAAAAACAAATTAGAGCGTTTTACCTTTAATATACAATAGAGTAAAATGAAATCAACTAGAAAATAAAAATCGATAGTAATTAGTTAAGCGGATATTTGTTTCGCATTGTTAGTTTAGTTTAGGTTTGAAAATGACCAGTAAATCAATATTCAATAAAATCATAACAAAGTTCATTTCGACACGCGCAAATCAATCGTGGTAATAACATGAACAATTAAATTAGAGAAATTACTAAAAACGTTTAGACGTACGTGTTTTAAGACATTTTACTAATCTCTCAACTAACCCGTCAATCTATGATCGTCATGATAATATATCATAATCGACCGATCGTAATACGACAACATCTGAGATAAGTAAAAACGACAGAAAACGTTTAGAAAACTCTGTATTGTTAATGTGCGTATTCAAAGCCGTTTTACTGATCTCGACTGATCATCATTTTTAATCAACACATAATACTAACATTCCGAACAATGAGATTAGTAAAACGAAAGTCGTTTCACTAATCTCACGCTCTGCACACAATGAGTCAGGTAAACGATTTGTGGGGACGTAGAGTAAAAATAATGTATAAAAGTTTCGTTCGCCGTTGTAACGAAAAAAAAAAAAATAAATAAATAAGCAAAAAGTATTTTTTTTTTATTGTCGGAATCGTCGGATAACGAATCAGCGCCGAAAATCTGGTGACGTTCTAAACGCGAACGCGACGCCGGCACACCCCGGGTTCAAGCGTGGCCGGGGGGCGCCCGGGACCGCTGTTCCGTCGTCAACTCCAACTTGTGCACCAGTCCCATGTGTTTCTTCATGCTGAAGTTGTACACGAACTTGCGCTGGCACACGTGACACCGGTACTTGGGCTCGACGCCGCACTCGTACGATATGTGCCGCTTCAGGTGCTCCATCCGCTTGTAGGACCGTCCGCACAAGTTTGGGCACGAGATCCGCTGCTCGTCGCCGTGCAGGTACGACCTGTTGTTGTTGCTGTTGCTCGTGTTGATCGGATACCTGGGTGCCGCGAAAACTGCAGCAGCACCACGGGAACGCAAAAACAGAAAATTTTAAAGTTTTAGAAAACTGCAGCGAGACAAGTGTTTGCTGCACGCGTCTTCGGCAGGGGAGACGACTCCAGAGAGACCCCCAAAACACGAAAAAAAACTAACAGACCGTAAATTTAGGTGAACAAAATTACTGTTTTTAATACATCCGTGGGGGATTTACCGCATACGGATCGGAAACGTCGGGGACATTAAGAAAAACGGAAGAAAAGAAATTAATTGTTTTGGTCCGGAAACCGACAGATTATGGAGAAATAGGAAAAAAACAAAGCATTAGAATGGAACTCTTCAGAAAAAAAACCCAGCGTATTAGATACAATTCTGAGTGGAAGATCACAATGGGCTGGGCGTGTCGGAACCCACATTGCACAAGATCATGTCCGAAAATCCGGAAGGAAAAAAGTCCTCTTGGACGACCTCGACGTGGTCAAAAGCAATGTGGAATCTCTAAATGGAGGACCGGATTGGAAAGCAATAGCAGCCGACAGACGGGGAGGATCGGATGTTTGACGGGATGGTCATTAGTGGCCGACGGAACCCGAAAGAAGATCTGTGAATTTTATATCCCCGAAAAATATAGACGGACTGATAGTGTAAATAAATTTGGGTTTTTTTTAATTTTTCTGAAGACTGAAATAGATCTCTGGAGCCGCCTCCGGTCGTCGGACGTAATATTATTGTTGTTATTATTATTATGGCGACTGCAAAACACGGTCGTGTTTTATGTTATTGTACGCTCGATCGGAAGAAGAGTATTGTTAGCGAGACGACTACTCTAATATTACGTCTACTTGCAGCTCGGATTAGAGAGAGACTTAATCGCGCGAGTGAGTGGCGAACGTTTCTTCCGGCGGATGACTGCGGACGTAAGTAAAATAAATGACTGAAAATATTAAAATAATATCAAAATCGATGGTGAATAATATCAGAAACGAAACAATAATTTAACTAAATTGCCAACTTTTAAGGTGTTTGATCACGGTCTTAGAATATTAGGTATATATAATGGGTCGCAAAAATTCCCCCCTCCGGCCTACTAACAGCATTTTTTGCTTTTCTTTATTTATTAACTATTATTTTAGTATTTAACTATATAGAGAAAATTAGTAAGTGTTACCGTCCAAAAGAAACGGCAGTTTTAAGCACCGTAACCTCAAAAAACGGCTGCAGAGCAGCGCTAAGCGTCTTCATCAACAAAGACCGTGAGTTATGATGATTGAACTAACAATTTCTATCATTTTATTAGTGAGATTAAGAATTTATTCGTATGTACAAATTTACGTGATACGTGATGAGTGATTTTACAAAAACTAATTACCAACTATTTTTTTAAGGCCAGGAACATAACGATACGGACTCGCAGACCCCACAAAAATGACGTATGGTGGCATAAACTTTTATTACTTAGTTAGCAATTTAGTTAATAATTCATAATGTCTGTGGTATTAAGTACCTAATGGACAAAAATGGCGTTCCATGCCATGAAAACACGGTTCGTCAACCACTCTCTCTTGTAATAAAAACTCTCTATACAGCTCGGATAACTACAAAATATGGCGCTTAGAACAAACATCAGCCGAATAAGCTTTAAAGGCGATTTACAAAACAAAAGCAGTGATGAGAACTCAAAAATTATCCGCCCTCCTGTTTGAATATACCCGCGGTAAATCGTCCACCAAAAGTAGAAAACTACTTCTTTGGGCAATTTTTTTTTTTTTTTTTTGTAAAAAAAACGATTCACTTCGTCAATACAGCTAAAACTTAAATTCCGAGCAATTTGATTGCTGAATTATCCGTTAGACAAAGACTGCAATGTGACATCTGCAAGACAACATTTATAGTATAGATAACATATAGAGCACTTGTATACGCTGAATTTTTCAGTTACTTCCCCCTCGGCCCCTTACCGATTATGTATTATCATTTTTATAACTGTTACCCAAGAAAATTAATTTTGAAAAAAGTAATTTTGTTTGTTTCTCTCATACAAAAACTTCTAAGCTTAGAATAAGAAGATCTGAAAAACAAACGCTAAAAATTAATGTATACAGGAAAATCGGCCCGGGTTTTTAAATAGATAATAATAATACGTTATGACAGTAAAACCGAGCGATAAAAAAACTACTGCAGCGTGCAAATCTACCAGAGAGAAAATCTAGACGATATTATCATTTGGACGTGCAACAAAACTATATGAAAAACGTTCCTTTTTTTTTTTTCCGCCTTACGCATAACATATTACTATTATAATTAACAACTAACAATACAAAACAATGAAAAATACAAACAACAATAATTATCAATATGTGTATATGATTTTAATCAATGCACAACGAAACAGTAAAGACCACCGCTCTGTGTACCTAACCTGTCTATTGAAGCAAGGAAATTATAATACGTTCAACGCATAACTGTGAACAATACAAATATAGGTGTACTCCTCGTCTTTTTTTAGAAGTGAAATATTAAGTTTTCACCAAACACGACTGTTGCGAGTAAACAATCGTAATAGACACTAAATTTGACTAAAATAAGGCAAACATATTATTAAGACGCGTTAATAAATATTTGAGTATTTATTTAGTATTTGATAAACATTTGATTCGAATGGCAACCGAGCGCAAGCAAGCAAGAATATCAGAAACGGATACAACACCACATATCATGGTGTTATTATCTTTGCAGTATTCCTTAATCCAACACGAATATTGTTAACGCTTGGGGACCTTTGTTCGAAAAACATTTATTACATTTATTACCACTGTCGTATTTTTAGTTTTTAAATTATTAAAATATAATATAAAAAAAAAAAAAAAATAGTTCGGAAAAATCGATGTTCGTATTCCTAAAAATTCCACACAAATGTACCACTTTGCAGGTTTACCTCTCGGTTTCGTGCGTTCGAAACAAACAAAATACTACAACTTCACTGTCCCTGTGAAAATTTCGCGATGTTTCTAGAAGTTTTCGTCGCGATCGTCGATACGAATTTCACGGGGTCATAGCATATAACCGAGCGTAAACGGAAAAAGAAAAAAAAATCACCGTTTTACCGTCAACGGCTCTTGGCAAATAACTGCAGGCCGACCATATATTTTATATTCGGTACGGATATAAATGATAATAATTTACACACATTATGTTTTATTATATTGCAGATATAAAGCTTGTACACAACACATGATTATAACGTAGTACACGCATTATACACGCTAATACGACATCACGATCGAACAGCGAAATCCGTCGAGTTTGTCGGGGCAGACGACATTGTGCGCGCGCAAAAAATGTTTTTTCGAGTCTTTGCGGTGCTTTTCGCGCACAACGAACACCTCCTAAACTGCGGCTGAACGCCACGTCACGTGCTGGCCCCGCTTTTGGTCTTGTACGATCGGCCGCATCGTTTCGGGCACTCGAACCGGCCTACAACCAAAACGAGGGGGAAAAAAAAATACAGGATTGCTAACACGAAGATTAGATTTTGAGTGAATCCGACGAGTTTTCGACGAAATTGCCAAAAGTAATAATAGCCGCAATAATTGTACTTATTTATATCGTTTTTAAATGCAATTTTTGAGAAAATTTCACTGGGCGACACCACGATAATGTAAATTTTCTTGGAACAAATAAGTCAATAACGTATTATTGATGATGGGACAGGGTAGGAAAAAAAAATGCGTACGATGAAAATTTTTTTAAAAATATGTTTAAACTTACTAAGCAGGTACTAAGAAAAAAAAAAAAGTTTGGACATTTTAGTAAAAACTTTATTCGTATAGTAAACAAGTTAGTTAAGAATATGATGTGTAAAATGTCAATATAAAATGTCATATATGATTAAAACACCTTTAAAAATACATAGTTTGGCCAATAGTAGGAAATTATTAAATAATAGGAACGTTCATGGCGAGGATCACAAAAACGGTAAATGCCGTAAGTTAGTGAGACGCCAAATGCCGCAAACGATGGAGTAGAATTCGTATTTTTTTTTTTTTTTTCACTGTTAAAATCTTTCGTTCGCTGGTTTCAAAAAAAAAAAAAATTGCACTAAACGACGTTCGCGGTATAGAATATTATAAAATACGATTTTTAAAAAAAAAGAATGTTGCAACAACTGTTGTTTATTCAAAAGTATGTTAAAACGTATTACAAACAAATTACAGAGAATTAGGATGCTAAAAAAACAAAACCGCGGAATCTACCGGATCAAACGCGATCGGCCCGCGATGGATGGATGTTTTTGATGTGTCTCTTCAAGTTGAAGGGTAAACTGAACTGTTTCTCGCAGTACAAACACTGGCAAGTCGGTTTTTTTTTACCGCACTGAAACCTTACATGGCGGTTGAGGCTACCACTAGTCGTGTACATCTTATCGCAGTTCACGTTTGGGCAGGAGAACCACCTGCAATTGTCTGGAAAAAAAGAATTAATTTTATTTCTCGTACTACCTATGTTTAATGATGTATACTCGAGTGAAAACACGTAAAAGTAAAACTAAACACACTAAATGTCGCAAAACATATGAACAACGTGTACCTACTGCTGGCTGCGTAGTGTAACGCAAAGTATGCAAATATCTAATATCCCTTTGCAAACAATATTACACTGTTCTAACGGATGAATGACAGATGGCGTAAAAAATCTAAAACATCGAGACTATACTACACACATACAGTTTTTTTTTTTTTTTAACTACTGTCTCGCGTATTACGCGGGTACGTAAATGGAAACAAACACACGTTTCGATTTAGTAAGATATTATAAAAGCGTTAAAAAGGTAGGTATATATTTGTAAAGTTACAAACAAACGAATAATAATTGTCAATCGAACTTTTCAATAACGTTGTGCATGCACACTAAATGCCTTTTCAAGGTACTGCATTGCTTGAACATTTTCCCACAAAATGAACATCGAAACTGCGGCTGAACGCCGCACTCGTACGTCAGATGCTGAACCAGTCCATTTTTGTTTTTGTACGATCGGCCGCATTGATTCGGGCACACGAACCTGTCTGCAAACGAACATAGCGAGAATCAACAAGTACGAAAGAAGAAGAGAGAAAAAAATCGAATGATCAAATACGTCAAAACCAGATTTCGATGACATGTGACCGTTGAAAACCAATGTGCGCACAATGACACGACGAATCGAAAGGATACGGCGGCATCAAAATAGTACAAATGTTTCGCGTAAAAAAGCGACAAAACGCGCATGGTTTGATTAGATACGAAAAAAAAATCGTACATTTATTTTAAAATTTGTCCACATATCTGCACGTGCTAAACGCTTTTAAAAGCCAAATTTTGCTTGAACATTTATACTAGTAGTTACTAAATAACCGATTATCACACCTGCCAGGTAATTCATTAAATATACTAATTAATGTCCAAAAAGAATCAGTATATACTAGCGATACTTTACATAAAAAAACCAAAAACAAAGCGAACTTTAAAAATAACTTAACTACGTAACAATGTTTCGACTCCAAATCTTTATCATTACTCACTTGAATCCCGATTATTATTTTTATTATTTTATAGCATTTTTTCCAACACATTTTGTTTGGTTTTTGTACGATTTCACTATAATACCGTACAAAAACTAGACGAAAAACATTGTTGCTTTTCTCGTCTATTGTTCAAATAATTTCTATTTGTAACGATGAATTGGGCGCTAGAATCTAACTCGTACACTTAAATTTATACATACATTAGCATACATCAGAAGACAAATAGGTGCTGTTGTTTTTTATTTACAATTACACAATCGTAACGTATTATAACAAAAAAAAATTTATTAAATTCAGAAACGTTCATTCGTCAGTACCACGCTGGGGATACCCAACGCGACCCGCGGAAGCCTAAATCTGATTCGTCTGGTATCCTGCGATGGATTGTCACAATGTGTTTCTTCAAGTTCTCTTTTAAAGAGAACGCTTTTTCACAGAACGAACATCGGAAATTAGGCGGTTTACCACACTCGTACCTTAAATGGCGTTGAAGGCTTGTTTTGTTTTTGTAGCTCTTGTCGCAATTCCCGTTCGGACAATCGAACAAACGAACTGAAACAATTTTGTTTTAGAAAATTCAATGTTGATTCAAATGCAGTTGCGACTATATAACAACGACAAGAGAACATAACGTAAGTATTTATCTAAAAAACCCATAATCATCCAAAACTAAGCAACACATAGGAAAAGCGATTTGTAATTTAAGAGTATTAGAAACACTTTTTACCAAGTATCAAGAGTTTTTTAGGCAAGTTTTGCAAATCTTTCTTCTTTTCGTCTCAATTTAAGATACTTATGCAGATAAATGTTTCAGTAAGGCACGCTGTAATGATTTATTTTATTATCATTTGTCAATTAAAATTATTTATTTTTTGTACCAATGATTACACTCAAATTTACACAAACATAAATTCAACTGTTAGGTATATCAGAAGACAAATAGTATTGTTTTTATTTAAAATTTCAGCTGTGACATAAAAATAAAAAGTTCGAGAATGCAGAAGCCCGTGAACAAAGTTTGACTCATCGCCAGACGACTAAATCGGCTTCGTTTGGCATCCTGCGGTGGACCGTCACGATGTGATTCTTCAATTTATCCATTCTATGAAACAGTTTTTCACACGACGAACAGTGAAAATTCAGCGTATCGCCTGCACAATCATAATTTAAATGATATTGGAGGTTCGAATTGTATTTGTAGCTCTTGTCGCAATTCCTGTTCGGACAACTGAATGTACGAACTGAAACAGTTTTGTTTTAGAAAATTCAATGATGATTCAAACACTACAGTTGCGACTATAACGACTAGAGAACATAAAGTAAGCATTTAACGTCAAAAAATCTATAATCATACAAAAATAAGCAATAACTAGGAAAAGCTATATGTAATTTGAGTGTTTTAGAAACACTTTTACCAAGTATCAAAGCTTTTTTTATGCAAGTTTGGCAAATCTTTTTTCTTTTCGTCTCAATTTAAGATACTTATGCACATGGATGTTTCAGTAAGGCACACTCTAATGATTTATTTTATTATCATTTGTCAATTAAATTATTTATCTTTTGTACCAATGATTACACTCAAATATACACAAACATAAATTTAACTGTTAGGTATATATATATATATATATATCAGCAGACAAATAGTATTGTTTTTATTTAAAATTTCAGCTGTGACATAAAAATAAAAAGTTCGAAAATGCAGAAGCCCGTGAACAAAGTTTGACTCATCGCCAGACGACTAAATCGGCTTCGATTGATATCCTGCGGTGGACCGTCACGATGTGATTCTTCAATTTATCCATTCTATGAAACAGTTTTTCACACGACGAACAGTGAAAATTCAGCATTTCGCCTGCACACTCGTACTTTAAATGGCGTTGGAGGTTCGATTTGTATTTGTAGCTCTTGGGGCAGTTCTCCCCCGGACAGCCGAACAAACCATCTGAAAAAATTGAGTATTAGAAAATTGTATTTTGACTCAACACAATAACGAGTAACGTCCGAACCCTATAGACGTAAATAATACGTAGGTAGGTATATATTTTAAAAAAGGGGCATACTGTACCACACAACCCAATAAAACCTGACAAAGCGATGTATATTTTTAAATAAACTTTTTACTAAGACGAGTATCGGCAAAAATCCAGGCGTGACTTTGGATTTTACATAGAACCATATTATATTATGCAACATTTGAAAATCTTACATCTATTTGGTTTTAATAAGAGATATCAATTATGTTGATGGGTGACTTATTTAGCCAAATGAATTATCTTTAATAGAAATTATAATAAAAATGAAAATCACTCAAAAACAAGTTTTAAGGGCAGACTTTTTAAACTTTTTAAACGCAAATGTTAAGCGCTATATCACGCTTAAATATACACGTATAACTTGAACTGTTAAGTAGCTCTATATATCACAAGACAATTGCCGTAGTTTTTATTGAAAATTTCCGACGTAGCATAATTTTTTTGGAAATTCAGGAGCTCGTAAACGGAACAACATTCGATTGTTCTACACATAAAACGACGTCAAAGTGTCACCGGTGTTTCCTCAAAATAATATCCTTTATAGAAGACGGTTTTTGACATGTCACACAGTGACAGACAAGCCGTTTGTCTGAGCACCCGACCTTTAAATGGCGAATTTCTTTTCCTCGTGTTGTAGATAGCAGCAGACCATGTTTGGTTGTTCAAACGACAATCTAAAAATTAATTAATTTTTGGGGGAAAACTGAATTTTATCATAAAAATACGACCAACTGTTTTCTCTCAAAAAAACTTAAACAGTACTCATATAGGTTTTTTTTTAACACCGATTTTGTAAATTTTGTCCAAATCTAACCTAGCTAGTATTGACGAGTAAGCCGTGTTTTTACTTTTTAAGTTTTGTTTATCCATATGCGATCGAATATTTATGTTTACCTGATCAGTGATCAATATTGATCATTTTTGTTTTTCTCATCCTTATATTCATATATATATATATATTATACTTTAATCCATAATTTATGTAAAACCTATGAAACTATTTAGAAACAGTAAATATGTGTTATAATTTTAAAAAACGCTCCGAATGCGACTTGACACGTTTTCACAGTTTGCTAGGAGACTGACTTACGAACGAAATCGGGACAGTTTTTTTTTTTTATTAAGATAGGTATACTCAATCGCAAACTATTTTAGAATCGAAGGCGTTACTTACACCATCCGAAATACTGACTCACTCAGACCTACTCCATCTCGAAAATCCCTGATTTTTTTTGATTTTTTGCCCCTCTCCCATTAAACATTTTTAAGTACGCCCCAGTGACGGCGTTCGCTCAATCAACATGGTGTCGGATGGTTTGTACGAATGTGATTGCACAATGTTTTTGCTCTGCTGACTACTACGATATTATAAATAAAGCAAGTGATGATATACCGAAACATCATCAAAACATAATCGTACATGGTGTACGATATAATAGCAGCTAATCGAACTTTGCGAGTTATACAATATTAAACCACTACACTCGAGGTAATAGATTTGCCCGTTAATATAAAATTTTGAAAAAGTAATTTCAAGGTACACATAATACGTACAGTTATCGATTACATGCAAGTTTGATAGGGTAGTTTGGTAGGCCGCCTTACTCACAACTAGGAAAACCCCGTAAAAAGACACAAATAATACAATAGATGAATTGATAAGAATAAATGTGCTTTTTATGGCACAACAGTTTTATTTAAGTATGCGTATAAATAAGGTATAAAAAATTTTTTGATCTGAACGTAAAGTATATGTTATTATAATATTATACACGCGATTTCGAAGCAAAAAATACGCGGTGACGATAAACAATAATTTTATTAGAGCTCCTATACGTCGCACAGTGGGACAAAACACAAAATACATTTAAGCGAAATTTTTTCAAAATTTATAAATTTAAAGGCTCTTGAACATGATAACGAAATAAATGTTTCAAGTTATTTCGAGGATCTCAAGAAGAACTTGAAATCGGTCCCATCGCGCGTCGTATGTTTATTTTATACAAACGGTTTTTTTGATTGAACAACAATTTGGCGGCTGCATCATTCAATCTTCCTCTGAAAGCTTACAATACGGCGGCGGCGACGGCGGCGAAAACGGATAATCAGAGAGTAATTCGGGTTTGTTCTTCAGCACTTCGTTTTTGTGCATCTTCCTGACGTGTATTTCCACTTCGACTTCCGTGTCGAACACAAACGAACAGAACGGGCACAAGCCATTTCCCGTTATGCAGTTGCCAGTTTCCAAATGCCATACGAGATATGTTTCGAGCTTGAATTTGTCATGACACTTTGGACAAGCGTAATGCTCCTCGCCATCAAACGAAGGCCTAACCACTAGAAATCGTATACAAAAAATTTAAAAAAAATCGTTTTCGAGTAAAACACCACGAATCGTAAACACGCATTTATACCGTACATTGTAACCTACACAGGGATGTTCAATGCTATTACGTTTGAAACCCCGAAATCTGCAGCACAAGTGAGAATGAATAATAATTGATATTAATATATATAACGTCTGACAATTTGTAAATATGTTCCCTATTAATTCACACGAGGTTAGTTTTTGACGGGGCGTTTTTTTTTTTTGCCCGGGACTCCTGATTTTTCACCGAAAACACGGTTTGCGGGAAAATTAGTTCTCCCGCCTCGTGAAAAATCAACACGGTCGAATAATTTTTTTTTCTTCAATTCAAAGTTGAAAACAATTTGTAAGTCACATTTTTTAACACTTTGATTTTAAATATAATGCACTGGTTTGATTATAAACAACAGTTTTATGGTAAATTTCATACGCGGTTTTTTTTTTTTTTATTAGTTTTAAATAATAATTTAAGTTGCGTGACTTTTAAATCCGACTTACGAAATGTCATACACTCTGTCGTCTATGAAAAAATAATGATTCAATCACGTTGATTCTACGAGAACTTTACCCCGTAAAGACAACGTCGCCCGTTTATAAATGCATGTTATATGTGGTAGAAATTGTCTACGTGTTGCTCCATGATAAATAGCCGACTCCGACAACCCTTCTAAATAAACCCTTCTTAATAAACCCTTCTTAATATCTTGAACAAATATACTGCAAATTTATAAAGATTCCGTACGTCTTATTGAACACCCCGTGTACAGGAGTACTTTGTACACGTGTTAGGTTGTATAGAAACGTTACAACATGCACGTCAATAATTATTGTTAAGCAACTAAAAATGCTTTTTGCAAATTATTAAAATTCAAGCAGGTTGGTTTTGGTCTATAAGCTGCTATTACGCATGTATAATTATGCAGGCAAGCAGTTAGATTATCACAGCTCGGCGGAGTAGGTGTATAGCAATAGTAAAGTATAGCAAATTAATGAAAAAACTATTGTAAATTTAATAATGTTAAAAAAATTATATTTTAACACTGTCGATGCGCAAAATGTATGCACAAGCTCTTAATATGTACTGGTTCATAAAGCGATCGTAAATAAACTATATAATATTGGAAAACCACAAGAAATCTAAATCTAAACGGTCGTCCTGCTTTCAATCAACTTACAACAAAATCGCAAGACTGTTACCCACAAGACAATTTTCGACGCCGATGCAAAACGACACGAGCCCGCCGCAGCAGTGAGCCCGAACGCGTTTAAGACTCTGAGGAGCGTGGCGAGAAAGCCTATTATTGAATTTAAAAAGGAGTGCGATTTTTTTTTCCCCCTGTACAACTCTCCTGGGGTGTTTCGATCTTAACGTGTATAGGTGCGTATTTTTCGGTGGTTTAAAAAGTATTTAAGGACAAGTCCTTGGTTTGCCAGCTATTCTAAAACCAACTTTTTCTTAACTTTTTCAATACAATATAGTAAATATAATAAATAGTACATACATCATGTATAATATAGATAGGTACTAATGAATAGTTTTTTATGAGGTCTGTACATAATCGCTAAGCACGTTTTTTCTCAGACATTGTAGAACTTTTACGAAAAAAAATATTTACCATACCGTTTTCGTGTTGTCTATAAGACAAACATTACGTTGTCAATTTTAACGATTGAAATATTTTTTTAGAGTAAATACCTACCTATAGATCAAGATCGTTACTTCCGTGGGGAATATTTGATAATTGTCTGTGCATATTTAACGCGCGACTTTTAACAAAAATCTTCCAACACACACGGTGATCCCCAGAAATAAATTAGGTACTTACGTTAACTATACAGCGAAAACCTATAATAACACGCAAGTAATTTATTTTGATTTTTATAACACACACACAAAAGCGCTTATTCAAGCACATACATATATTGTACGCATACAAGATAATTTATTTTTATACACTAAAATATGTTGTAAATTTGGTTTGAAATGTGAATACTTCTCGGGGTAACAATACAAATTATGTACACACACAAATTATAAATAATACATTATAAATTATAATAAAGGTTTATGAAATTCCAAAATGTGTTCGTCCAAACAATCGATTTTACTCAGCTTCGTCGGACAGAATGGACACAACTCTTCCGGAACAAGTCGATCGAACGATGACGGTCTGCGTTCGCCTACACATAATAAAACGAAAACGTATGTACACAACATAATATATAACTCGTTTCAAAAGATTCGAATTCGCGGGCGTCGATCACAACTTTTTAACACAAAAACAATACAACATTCTGCAGGCGGCTGTACGATTATTCTAAACGTGCGATATTGCCTGTGTACAACGCAAAAATTTTAAAAAATTATACTATTTTTACGATATTATTGAACAATACACGAGAAACTGACAACACAAACGCCAGCAAAAATAGCTAAGACTACGGAACAAACAAAAGAGAATACGCGCGTGAACTTTCCGGTGCTTGATATGGCGAGTGCAGAGAGTACGACGCGTCTTTAAAAAAAAATATTTTTACGTACCTTGAGCAAGTTATAATATTATAGATTCTAATTCGCTAGGACCTTGATAACGACTAATAAAGAAAACGATATTTTTCCTCGAGTAAAAGCGGGACACGTGAAATGTTATTACTCAGGAGCGGCTCCAGATCGTCATGCCCAAAAAAAAAAAAAAAAACCGCACGTCACACCTGATAGGTAGGTGTACAAAATAACTATTTTTTTTTCTTATCCGTGGTATGATAACTAAAAAAAAAAATAGAAGGAACTATGACGGTTTTCTTGAAAGCGAAGAACTACAACCCCCAGACACTGGATCTCTGGAGCCGTACTAGATACTTTTGATACTTTTTTTTTTCTCACATCCGAGTCAAGCACCGAAACATTCGTCATCACAAACACCACAATATACGTATAGTGTATATACCAATTTACAGCGGAAAAACAACGGGAACAGACGTGAAAGAGCTGCGTCGGCGGGGTACGATGTGTCCTTTTTTTTAATTTTTTTTTATTTTTTCCCTGTATTGCGAACAGTTCACGTCACCCGGAAACGGACCGAGCCGACGAACGGCGACTGGTGGTGAACGCGCTTCAGGTGTTTGGTGAAGTTGGACTTCTGATGAAACAGTTTGCTGCACGCCCCGCACCGGTACACGGGCGGTTTGCCGCACTCGTACTTCAGATGGAACCTCAGCGAGCCCTTGTTCTTGTAGCTGCGGCCGCACGCCGGAGTCGGACAGCAGAACCGCGTCGGTGCCGCGAGCAGCGGCGGCCAGTGGTACGCGAATTCTGCGACAACACAGAGCGGACACACGGTTAGAGGGTCGAAAACGGTCGAAAACAACAAACAGCAATTACATTAATTCAATGTCAAGGGGAGACGGATTTTCGATTTTCTCGTTTTTTTTTTACGACGAAAAAAAAGAAAAACGTTTAAACGTTTAAAAAAAACGCGGGAAAGTCGATCCGGAGTAGACGGACGACGTCGTAACGGATTCGAAAATCGGTTTTCAGAATGCGAACCGTCGGAAATCCTGCGTTATGATTTCCGCACGGATCGGCGACGCTTCCGATCCCCTTAACGTAGAAATATTCATATAATTTATTCATCGTATATTATTATACAGTCGTTACACACGAAACTACTACAACAATAATATAATATAATGTAATCTACGCTACACTACGTACAACACACGCACGCACGTCACTCTATATTGTATTACGTAGGACGAGAGACTTAAAAATTTCATCAATCTCGACATCATCCAACACGTTGGAAAAGAATAACACACTTTGCGCTGTTCTTCGTTTTAATTTTATCTGAAGTTTCGACACGTGCAATCAGGCACAAAATATGAATATTTTTTATAAGGCGATAAGTTCGAAAAATTAGTGTTGTTATCTGAAGATTTAATGACGAAAAAAAAAACGCGTCTCTTAATCTCAATAAAAAAAAAACAGTTTAGGTAACAGAGTTTATACACATAGCACATAAATATATAATGATTTTGCGATCAAACGAAACAGTTATATACTAACGATGGTGAAAAAGTAACCGCGACAAAAATATTGTCAGTAAAATATAATGAAACTCTCATTAAAACGTTTATTTTATAAATTTTTATAAACGATAAAGTGCACTTATTTTTAAACAGCGACTAAAAAAAAAAAAAACAATATTATGTAACAGCGGTTTAACTGGAATAATGACTAGATAATGAACATATAAGTATAACTGAGCATTATAAAACATAGGTACATTTCAATAAATGCAATCGGGTAGTAATAATATAATAAAAATGTTTATTTTCATAAGTATTAAAAACGTATAGTAGAACTTCAGATAAAAATAGTCCATTCAGGCTAATTTTTGTGAAACGGACAGCCCTATACGACAACAACAACAACAACAAATAACAATTAATAATAAAATAGAGCACGTATAACTAATTAACAGTAACTTAGGAGGGAGTGAAAAAGAGACAAAAAATTAAACGAAATTTTGCGAGAGTTAAACATTGTTTGAAAAAAAAAAAAATGAATCTAGTAAAGGAAAACGACATTCTTGATAAAGAAAGAGAAAATTATGTGTTTAGAGGGTACAATTTTCTCCCTTTTATCTCCCAAATCTGCCCTATAGGAACTCTACACAAGGTCCACTTACAAAACAGTTTCAATAACAGATAACCAAGAAGTAACCGTAATAATAATTATTATTTTTTACGATATATTCATACAAATATTTAAATGTCGATTAAACACCCTGTTCGATGAGAAAAAAAAAAAAGATAAAAATAATGGAGGAGAAATCCTGTATCACAAACGTTAATGTACGTAACCAACAAAGTTAGGGGCTTATATATTTGTGAACGTTGAACATGTGTTTTTTCATATTTGAATTTCTTGAGAACATCCTTTGACAAAACCCGCATTTGTACACGGGCTGTTTGCCGCACTCATACTTCAAATGGTACGTCAAATGGAATTTGTTTTTGTAACTCCGGTGGCAACGCTCGTTGATGCAACGCCATAGTCTAGCACCTGCAACGTGTTACATTAGCCTGGTCGTAAATTGAAACCGTGTCGAGCAAAGCATTTTGTACAAAAAAAAAGCCGTGGACTTAACATAATTCGAATGGGTTCTCTACGAATATTGATAAAAAAAAAAAATCAATTTTTTACACTCGTCTCGAAAATTGTACATTTGTTATTAAAAAAAAAAAAAAAAAAAAAATATATTTTTTGGACAAGCACGACAAACCGTTTAGTTGACAGACAGGAAAAACGTTGTTAAAGGAAGACAAAAACAATAAAATCAAGTGTAAAATAAAAAAATGGTGAAATAGTAAACAGTAAATAATCAAGTGTAACAATAAAATCGAGTGTAAAATGAGTTAAGTTAATTTGCTGAACGGTTTTTGCTGTGGGTATAGTTAGGTACACAATGCGTGCACTGGCCAAACATCCGTTTTACATTATTCTAGTCCCTACGTTATAACTTATAACTTAATTAAAGTAGATATACCTAAAACAAAAAAAAACCGAATTATTAGTTTTATACGTTATCTAAGATTAATTAAACCGTTATTCATACAAATATATATATATATATATATACACGATACAAACATTGCATACTGTTGACATAGTACATAACAAGTGAGATGTTTTTATTAGCGATTTTGTAATGTTCTAATTATTGAAATATGTTGGGCCCTAAACGCGTCGAGACGAATACAAATTTAAATTCGTGCTTATAAACAGTAGTCGAATATTATTATCGATACGAAACGATAGTTTTGTAAGCACTTGTGTATTCAAACATTTTTAAATTTTACTACTCTCCAGCGTTCTCAAACAACCACCACGATGTATCCAAAATAATAATAATAATAGTACAATTATCGGGGAGAGTCTCGCATTGCAGTTCTTTTCTCTACATTTTATTATACGAAATACCACTCAAAAAAAAAAAAAAAAACTTTTTAGAAAAAAATGCATCAAGATTATAATAAAAGAATAATAATACATTCAGTCAGACGAACGTTTTACAGCTTTCGTGGCACATAAAATATCAATACGTTTGTAAATACAAAAAGAAAAACATTAAAAACGTTTGTCTCTATATAGTACCTAGATGTACAAGAGAACATAAGAGTGGCAAAGGTACAAGAAGTACAAACCGAATCCAGACGGTTTTAATGATATTATTGACACGTTTTTTTTTTTTTTTTTTTTTCGCGTTTTTCTGAGGCTTTTACCTAAGTCTAAAAATTATTAGAAAAATCGCTGAAACCATAATATTATAGTTGGAACATAAAATTATTTACGGAATCCCTGTCACGCACTCGAAATAAATAAACTGCAGCGTTAGCGTCGGATGTTTATTTTAAACATATTTTGATGGTAATTCTAACAAAATAATATTATATTAATAACGAACACATTATTTTTCCTATACACAAATTTTTGATCATTTGATTGTTAACAAAATGTTTACATACCAATTTACAAAAAAAAAAAAAAAAAATGTAATTCAATATTATAAGAAATACTTAGTACAAGTAACTAAAAATAAATAGTATCTACTGCGGAATTTATAATTACATATTATTATACCATTTTGTATGCATTAAAATTTTAAAACTACCTACCTACCATAAATCAACTATGTCAAAAAAAAAAAAAAAATTATAATATTAATTGTAATGTTGATAATTATGCGAATATTATTTGTTTCGAGGTACAACACTTTAAATCCTGGTTCTAAGAGTTCACGGAATGAGCCAGCCTCTGGTGTTTCTTAACCGAATCCGATCTTGAATACTTTTTACCGCAGAACATACATTCGAAGTCTAAACCGCAAAATTTGAAATGTTTAGCGTAACTCGGTCGTTTGTCGTATGTACGTCCGCATTTCGTACAGGTGTACGTTTCCGATCCGCCTAAAGACGAAAAAATTACTATGAAAAATAATATTTTAATCCAAAACAACAATACCCGGGTGCAGATTAAGACTTGAACGTGCTAAAACCGAATTAATAAATATACACGTATATAACAATATGATACACAAACGTACGCAGAACAAATAAAACATTTAATATGCGTATGCATTGTAGTATCGTTAGTATAATAATGTGTAATACTGTGAAACGTGCAAAGTTAACCATTTTCGCTGCAGAGGAGACCCAGGTTTAAATTCATTATAAACAATAATTATTGTACTCAAACAAAAATACGTAAAATATAGTTGACGAAAAAGCAAAAAAATTAAAACGATAAGCTCAAAGATAGAAGTTTACCGCGGGATGGTTTCAAAAATCAATGTATAATAATACAGTGTTTACTATAATTAATAATAATAATAATAATAGTTAACGACTGATTTATCTTATTCAATATTAGAGTACCTTTACTGCAATTTAAACGAAAGTTCAACTATCTGTGTACAAAAGAAGTATATTAAAATCAGTATTGGTATATTATAATAATATCGATTATGAACACGTACCTGCAGTCGGTCGGTTTTTAACAGAATATTAACAACTAGATTAGTGCACACGATCGCCAGAATTTTACGAGAATTATTCACATGCGATATTAGACTTTAAGTGAAAATCTAGTTAAAAATAGTTACAACTATGTTGCCGCGGTCTCCTCTACGTGTACAACGCGGTTGGAGTTAAAGCCTAAAATTAAAAAAAAAGTGAAATATTTAACCAAGCTTTAAGCGTCAAGCAGTAAATTAACTTTCCAATCTGTCTATTAAACAATAATTGCACATCATACAGGAGGTATTCATAAGAGTAAATTGGCGTAACCGTATAATATAAATAGTTAATCAAATCAAAGGATATAATTATATAACACTTCAAAAATAAGGTCTGTAAATTTCCAAGTAATTTCGAATAAAATAACAACGTGGATAAAAACAACATTAGTTTAGTAATTTAACCGTAGAAATTGCTCAAATTGCTCCGAAAACAAATTATTAAATTACTTTGTTAAGTTAAAAAACGAATGTGATCACAAAAAAATGGAAACACTCATTTACTATGGCCGGTAGAATCGTTATATACATTTTAAATTTGATTTTTCGGCTAACTCTTTTCAGTTATTAAACTATTTTTGTGTCGATTAAATTTGCGAACACAACTTCTTTTTTTCAAATAACATTACCGATTTTTGACCACAAAATGTTGTATTATTATTATTTTTTTTTTTTTTTTTTTCGTAAATTGTAACGAATTTTAGCGATTGAATACATTTTTTAAGTTGGATTTATTGATAATGCATTTTTTTACCAATTTTAAACATTGTCTCAGTGTAATAATTGTACCTATATCATATAGGAATTAATATCGATAAGAAACCACCTAACCAGCCGATGTTTAACAACTTGAAAACTAATTCAACCACTAAAATTCATTTTAAAACAAACAAAAAATGTTTTGTCTAAAATGGATAGCAACATTAACAAAAATTTAGATTATTTACTTACACAGGCGCAGTATATTAATAATATTAAAAGCCTGTAAAGGATAATTAGTATAAAAGAGCAACATTACTGAAACAATAATAATAATAATAATACAGGTTTTAGGTACACTTACGTATACATATTGTTAAAATTTATTTCAAACATTAATAATTATTTTAATAGAACACGTTTAAATACGGAAACAAAATCAAAACGTGTTAAAAAAAAAAAAAAAACCTCTTATGAAAACAGAACGGTCTTGTTACGTTTGTATATAATAAACGCATTATATGTGGCAGATAAAATGTTAAGTGCACTTCTCTTCTTAGTAGTATTGTTGTAGGTTTATTCCGCATTCGAGCTTTTTGTAGTTGGTTAAACTCTGTCGGTGTTTACGATATCTCCAACCACAAAACGTCCAGCGAGACTATTGATGATTCGCAACGACCATAACAAATAATCTAGAAAAACGAAAAACAAACGTTAAACACAGACATTCCGTCGTACCTTAAAACAAAATGGTGCAGACGTCGACTGCATGAAGATACCAACTACAGGTGGTAGCCTGCAATAGTAATATTTGGCGACCTGTCCGTAGGATGCAATCGCTATGAAAATTATACCTCCGATAATTAATATTATTATGATATAAATTTTATAATATAATAATTAATTTTATTAGATTTTATTAGAACTCCCCAATATCATAGAATCAATAAGGCATCATCGCACCTATTTGCATACCGGCTACACTAGCGCTCGTAGCGGTCGCATTCTACTGGTCACCAAATAATGTTATAATACTATTGGCTATTTGCGGTGTAATATTTCATAACCGACGGTGCAAGTATATATCTGCATTGCAATCAGTTTGGTCGGGTTTAAGGAAATTTTCTATTTCTGGGAATTTTTGAGGTTCGAAAAGTCGAAAAAGGAAGAATTTTAAAAATTCTCAAGGATTCTCAAGGTTTCTCGGATTGCAGGACATTCGAAGAATTTATAACTATCCAGTAGAAGAAAGTCATTGGATTTTTCGAAGAAATCTGAGGAATTTTTGATAAACATTAACAGATCCTTCAGTGGACATTGAGGCATACACAGAAACTTTTGATAGTTGAAATTCGGGCAACACTGATTACAATATTATAACACGAGTATTATTTTGCGTTGTTTGGAAACGCGTTCAATATTATATCTAATAAAATATACAATGACCACAAATCTTAACAATATTGTAAACATTTTAAAGTCTCAAAAAGAGACGAATTCGGGTTTTACAAGCTCTATACACAGTGTATAATGTGGTATCTGTATTAGTTACAAAAATTAGAAAGCCAGTATACAAACAAAATACATAGAAGAATTAGAAGCCTATTATTTTATAATAGGACTGTACTGATATTTGAATTTAGTTTTAAGTAAAGGGTAAAAACTTAAGTGAACAATAGAAATGGATTAGCACACAGTCAATAAACAATTGATTAAAAATAGTAACTTTTATAACTACTGTTTGCTATTGACTTACATAACAATACGTATGGCATGGATCATTTTTGTTTTGATCGGCTAGTGGAAAAAAAATTACAAATAAAATATAAGTACTAATGTCGCATAGTGTACAAATAACAACGGGTTGTAAATGCAACTAACATACATACAATACACACACATAACTGCTTTACTATACAGAGTATATTACTTCTTTGTATTCTGTACAACACTAGAATGTAAATTATGAATTAATTAAATTAATAAACGAAAGCAAAGTGTGCCGCGTTTCAGGTTTCGCTTTTGGTGAAACGACCGACCACAATTTGCACACTTGGACTTAGGAACATTCGTATTTCAAATGGTTCGTTAGGTTCTAACGAATATTTGTACATTCTTTCGCGTTTCGGGCAAACTATACAAACACTGTTCGAATCTGAAAAAGTTCCCGAAAAAAATCCCAAAAAAATCCCAAAGTTACAAAAACACTGCGAACGCCCATTATAATACATATTATGCATACACACGTGCATATAGCTGACAACGGCTGATATACACGTTTTATCTATAGCCTTGGTTATATCAAAACACATAGAAAGAAAATGGGAAAGATCCCTAACCGAGACTCCGTACAATAATCGATACTTGTTCTAAACACCGTATTAAAAAATCTATTTATGCTTAATTTGAGAGGTAGTAATTTATAATTATATTAAATATTACAGTCACTGTTTGTTTTTCTATGCTTTTCCACTACAACAAGTCACAGAACAAAACAATCAAAACTCACTTTAATTGTTGGTCATAAGGATTGTTTTAACAATAACATTCTGAAATCCATCTATGATCAACGATAAATCGTCTTTAAAATATCCTAAGTACGCGCGTATTATTTAATAATCCAAACAATAATAATATGGTTCTAAATATGAAAATACTAAACGAACTGATAAGTGATAAAGTTTTGTCCAGTAACATTATAAAACTAATACTCGACAAGTTAGGACACGCGCTATAGTTTAGAAATAAAATATTTATTATTGTAAATTTTCTAATTTAAAATAATAATAATAATATTAAGTACACGTACAGAATATTAAAAACACAAAAATTGTATATTACAGCGTCTTCGTATGCATTATTATCTATTTATAAGGTGTGAGAAAAAAAATCATCCATCCATATATTCCTAATCACGCCACTGTAACAAAATACTAACCACCAAACAAAAACGGTTAATAAAAACAAAACAAAACTAGTAGATACAGAAAAATTTATTAAAAATTATACTAAATATTATTAAGTTATATAGTAATAAAACATTTTCATGTATCATGTTAATGAATAAAATAGTATTTTCAAAAGTGGAACAATATACGATCGATGACGCTTATTTTAGATTCTGAGCGTCGGCGAAGAATGTATTGTTTTTACAATGTATTTTTTTTTCTGTGAACAACTAAGGGAACGCTCGAACTTTTAAAGTCGGTACCTCTAATGAAAGGTCTTTAAACTCTGATTGTACGTTGAGGGGTCTCGAGTTTAAAATCAAAATAGTTCCAGTAAAAAAACTAAATGGAATTTAAAGAAAAACGATAAAAATTACAGTTAACGCGTTTTTTGACATAATAATCGATTGAATATTTTGGTCTCGACTTCCAAAAAATAATAGAAACACGTAAAATACGAGTTTGATCCGAGTTTCTAGTGATTTTGAAAATTTTTAAGCTAATAATAGAACTTGGTTAACAAATTACACATAACAAATTTATGATTTGAAATTAAAATACGCTATGTAAAACAAAATCTGATAAAAAAATCGCAAAAAAAAACCCGTCCGATAGATTCTGAAACCGTACCACAAAAAAAAAAAAAAGGACAGCAAAATTGTGTAATCTGATTATAACACCGAAATTGATTGTGCGATTGGTACTGAAATCGTAATGACTCCTCAAAAAACGGTCCGAATGGTTTGAAACGTTCACGAGTTACTTGAATTAATCGAGATATTCTCTTTTACACGTTTTTCGGACCATTTATTTATTGTTAAATTCGGTTTTTACCACGACGTTTATTACTCGATAACTGCGCTCGGTCGGAATCGTTTTTTCGTGACTTATCGTTTTATTCCTTTCGGACATTAACAAATAATAATGCGTCAGCCGCCGTAAAACTTTTTTCGAAGCTTTTATTATTATTTTTTTTACAAATTCGGAGGATTTATCGTTGCCGTCGTTACACTACACGATGTTGATGTTCAACTCCTTGTGCACGTTGACCATGTGCCGCTTCAGATGCTGCTTCCACGTGAACTGTCTGCCGCACGCCCTGCACCGGAACTGCGGTTCCTTGCCGCACTCCAGCTTCAGGTGACTGTTCAAGCTGGCCCTGTGCTTGTACATCCGGTGGCATCGAGTGCACGGGAACGCGAACTCGGTCAGCTCGGCGTCTGCGAAACGGGCGAACTCGGCATCTGCGAAGAAACCGGGGGGCGGCAAAATAGTATACAAAAAACCAAACATAAAACGTACACGAAAACGTCAAAATCGGCCAAACAAACACCGGCGGCACTGCGCAATAACTACGTCAGACAGTATACGTATATAGTGTGTCTAGATGATACGTATATTATAATATACACACGCGTACTGTGTATTGTGAAAAAAAAAATAGTTTTAATACGAAAAGCCAGACAGAGAGAATAATGCTGCTGCGAGGAGAGGCTGGTTGTTGTTAGCTCGTTCGATCAAATGAAAAAAAAAAAAAACCCCAGCAAGAAGCGCCGTAAATCGAAACCGAATACTGCAGGTTATAATCAGGTACATACAGGTAGGTAGGTAGGTATCGGTAGTATATATATAGGTAATAACGAAATCGACAAAACGAAAATATTATAATAATATGATACAATTGGTGTGTACATTTTTTTATTCGGCAGGTATTCGATGCACTATAACCAAATGACGTTTAAAATTGACTTTCTGACGGAATTTTCGCAAACAAACCGTGCACTGAAATTTCGGATCGACACCGCACTCGAGCGTCTGGTGTCTCCTCAAGTTTGGTTTGTACTTGTACGTTTTGCCGCATCGCAAACACTGGAATAGCGGTGGAAACACTGCAAAAATAAATTCAAAATTATTGACGTACCTATATATACATATATACAATTGTGTGTGTGTGTGTGTGTAATGCACGTCGAGGTCTAATGCGTTTTTTTTTTTTTTTTTAATTAATATCGTCGTACATAAAAACTACAAACTACCGTTCAAATTCAAATAACATATACGTAGGAATAATATTATAAATTTACCTTTGACACACGGTAATACGAGTTAAGACTACAGCAGGATTACGTTTGTCTGCGAATAAAGAAGCAAAACTACAATACTAATACAGCAATAGAAAACAGTAATTTATTGAATTCCAACTATAAACAATACAACAAACATATATAGGTCGTAGGATATAATCAAAAAGGGTCGGCGGTTACCGCCAAGCCAACGGCTGTGCGGAGAAGAAAGTTCAACATTATTAGATGATTAGATAAACAAGATGTACAGGGCAAATTTCAATAGGTAACAACAATTAAAAGAATTAGCAAACAAACTATGAAACATATTACAATATTCGAAGGGTAACTAAACTACGCGAAAATCAGGACTTTATTACACATTGTCAATAATAGTGGCGGCAGAAACAGTTTTTTTTTTTTAATTCATCCCGACCATAAAAATCGTGAATATTAACTTTGTATTTAATGCGAAATTTTACGCATAAATAAAACGGTTCAGACTGAGCAAACGTTGTTCTTAATTTAGAAGTATTTAAATTAACATTATTATTATTATGTGCGCGTTCCACTTTAATAGCAGTGCAGCTGGTATCAAATTTACAAAGGTTATTGTGCAAAACAAAATTATCAAACTCTATACGACGAATATAATTATTTATTTTAAATTGTAGAAGTGTAGATTTATCAAAATACAGTTTAAGTGAATTATTATTATCAACCAAGACTCTTTAAGTACGAAATAGTATAAATGACAAAAAAAGCTACTATATTTAAGTATGTAGGTATTGTGTTTCGCGAATAATTTATCTGATACTTTACTTAAAGATACGTAATGTTTTGAGGTAACTTACGTCGTTTTTTTTTTATTACTATTAATGGGTAATATTTAAATACAAATTTGATTTAAGTCTATTTACAATACGGTTAAGAGTATATAGGTGGTCTATAACTTAATCAATTAAACTTCGGTCGCGATGCGAAGACGTGACGTCATATTCGCAGTTTTTGGGGGACTAATTTAAAATAAGCCCTCCCTAACATATGCTGTTCTGCGTATTTTTTAAAAAGTCGAAGGGTCTTAAGACAAACCAGGAGGGGCTAGTTCCCCTCAAATCCTCCCTAGAATTGCGCATATGCGTGACGTATATTCGAGTTGGTCGTTCGAAGTCAAAACCCTGATACATAATTAGTACGTCACTACTTAATTGTCAGACTTTAAAGAAATATCCAATCTGGGTTATAACCTCCAAGCATTTCTGCAAAAAACCGTAAAACCTTTTTTGTTCGGTAAGAAACACAGTACGAACGCATTATGATGAGACCGTCTTATTAGACAATTTACAAATAAAGAAGAGAGGAACAACTTTTGTTAACATAAATTAAATTGAAGCGAGCTGCTCACCATGCGAGTTGCCAATAGACACACTCGGTTCAGTACACAAATACATAAGGACAGTTAAAAATTTACCGCACTGGTTAACGATGTATAGTAATATACAATAATATAGATCACAGTTGTATTTGCGATTGCACAAACCGATAAGTCACTACAACAGCTGTTAGAAGTTTAAAAGAATTTACGGTGACGTCGCTCTATCCTGGCCACTATAATGAAACAGAATCGAATCCGGAAAACCCTAACATATCAATTTTTCAAAGGAACATAAGTACGAGGAACATAAGTGCCAAAATCGGTCATGGCGACGAAATGCTGAACGCTCGAGTTAAAAAAACAAAACCCTTGCCGCCGTAATAACAATATACCTAACGATGGTTAGATTTTTTATAACTTAACTTACAGTTACTATCCAGTTAACAAAACTACGCGGTTTCCACGCATCGTTGGAATAGAAGAAACATTCCAACAAAATTGGAATCCATTTTGATTATATTTGAGTAATTGACAGAACTCAGAAAATTGTATGATTTTACGGTTATTGCAGTATCATAAAATCGTTAGTTTGGTGTCTTAAAGCTTTT
Source organism: Hormaphis cornu (assembly GCA_017140985.1). Taxonomy (NCBI): domain Eukaryota; kingdom Metazoa; phylum Arthropoda; class Insecta; order Hemiptera; family Hormaphididae; genus Hormaphis; species Hormaphis cornu. Next base: position 20,301,255 of record CM029364.1, read on the forward strand.
TTTTTTTTACCCTCTAAGACTCTCCTCCGAATATTGTACAAATTGAATTAAACGTTGGCACATTATTTTTTTCAATTAATAATGACAATAGTACAATAACTGTATGTTTATATAGCAATCCACGTAAACATAAAAAAAAAAAAGTTAAACATGTTTTGAATTTTTTAAAGAAAATTGCGAGGGGTAAACCATTAACCGATTTGATAATCAGTGTGCAAAATTTTGATAATCACGTTACGATAATCTGGATGATCATGATAATTTAGTGAGCAAAATGTTTGACAGTGGTTTACCTCTCGGAAAATTAGTTAAAACTACAATTTAAATTCTAACGTCTTGTGAACACATATCAAATGGTTCCGTAGATGTGATCTGTGGGCGAATTTTTTAAAACACTTGTTACAAGAAAATTTCGGTTGAACTCCGCATTCGTATTTCCGATGAGCAATCAGATTTCGCTTGTACTTATAACTTCGGCCGCAAATGACACAACCAAAATGGAGTACACACTCTAAAATCAATAATATTTGCTTGATTAATCGGATCCAAAATAATTGTCGTCCGCGGCGGACAGCAAGTCGTTACAAATAACTTACTACACAATAGAATCATGCATTCGTTTTATTTTTGACTAATTAATTACGTACCTACGCATTATGCTAATATTAAAGCATTCAACTATTATAGCCAATATTTGTTATGTCCTTCATAAACCGTTAAGGAGTTAAGCAGATACTATAAAGTATGCAAGATACGTTATTTTTTCGTTTTAATTACATGGATCGACTAGGGATTCGAATAATATGAGAGTACAATAAGTACAAAAGTATATGCAAAGTTTGGAACTTCGTTCAGCGAGAGAACAACCCTTCCAAGCGGCAACAAATAGGCCGAGTTGCACTCTCTCGCAGCACGGACTAAAGAGTAATCAGTGGATTTATTTATTTTTTCTCATTTTTAACAAAATCAAACGTACGTTTTATTTTTTAATGAATACCATTTTTTTTAATTGAATATAGTAACCAATAGGTAAAAACTAGGCTAACTTTATAATTAGGTTAACTTCCCTTTTTTATTTATCTAATTTTAATTAGGTTCCCTTTTTTCGATGAGTACCCTCCAAGAATACGCCTAGGCCTTTGGCTTTTTATGAAATTAAAAACGTTTATACTCCGTTTTTACCGCTAAAACTTCCTCCCCGAAACCGATACGCATCGCGACCCAGTGGTTTTTTTTTGTCACATTTCGCTATTCACCATCAAAATTCTCAACTCCTTTTTAAAATGTTTCATTTGTTCTAACAGTTTTATTTATTTATCAATATTATATTATATCATAATGGTTTTACCGAAAAACAAAGAAAATTTAGAAGTTTTGACCGTTGATTGATTTTTATGAACAATCAACTTAGTGCAAATGAATTTATATTGTATTAGACGATTTGGCTAGTCATATTAACTATAAATGTAATTTTCAGCCAATACAAAATATTTATAAAAAAAAGTTAAAGGTCGAGAGAATAATTTTGAACCACAAGTAAAAAACAAAATTCATCTTTAAAAATTATCAGAATCATGACAAACAAAATTTTTTGCCACTACACTAGGCAATTAATGGTATTAATATTTCCAAACTAGTTGACAGAAAACTTTTATAGCCACCCTTCCCTCCCATAAAATTGACCAGAAGAAACCCTTGAATTCTTAGAAGTTATTGAGGTTATTGAGGTTTAGGATATTAACTTGCAACGCTTTCTGGACAAACAATTAATTAGTCTTCATTAAGTGGATAAATATATTATGTTGGCGGACCTTATATTCTAAGACCGTGTATAATATACAGACATCTTACTATCTAATAAAAATTAAATTAATTTACACAGATATCTGACTAACCTATAAGTCGTTTTTAACATTTCCTACACGCTCCAAACGTTTTCTGTAAATGTCGACAATATAAAAGCATAACAGTGGGGCATAAGTAGATAAATTAACTAATATAGAACAAAACATGAGTTTGAAATGGAAAATGCCTAAATAATTTATAATTATCAAAAATACTATACATTTTGTAAAATAAATTTTTTAAGAAATAGATAACATACTTTTATCTGCATACGGAGATAAACGAGACAATTGTGTAACGTCCTCCACAAAGACATCGCTGAAATACGTTAGGCTAGGTACATTAATTAAGAAGGTTAGGGGACAGAGAAATAAACGCAAAATCGGCATTTTTTTTAAAAAACTAAAAAATATTACTCGGTACATGGGTGGCTACCACGTTTTAAATTACGGTATAGGAACACTCAATAATAACCATACTACATAACTATAACCTTAGTGGTAACAGGATGATTTTTATTTTATTTTAAAATAAAAATAACATATAGGTAACAGTACATATAGATTAACACGCAAAATAATTTAGTAAACTGGATAAAATATTATAAAGTCGCACAAAAATAATAGAAATACATATTTATACATTGTTTAATAATGAATTATAAGCGTGAATAAATTTGACTACCTGTATGAAGCAATCTATCAATGTAATCTAAATGACAAAGTTATGTATTCTAATCATGTGTATCTTGTGGTTGATACGTTGCTTGAAAGGCTTTTTACATATAACGCATTGAAACTTTGGATTCACTCCACATTCGTACTTCAAATGCCGAGCTACGCTGCCCTTGTGTTTATACTTACGACCGCATCCATTGGGACAGAGCATTTCCTCTTCACTCTCTACGGAACGATCACCTAAAATCATAAATCAAACAAAAACCAACGTCTATCAGCCACAGGTGAATTACACTGACGGCAGACAAGCAGTACAAAAAAAGCTCCCACGAATGCCAAAACAAAAAAATAAAAGCTCTGTTATATAGTCATTCAAAATATAATTTGTTTATTAAGAACTAAGCATTAATTTATTTACAGACTAATATTTAATTCTGTACTTCAAAAAACAGACGTTCTATTGTAAATAACAAAAATGACTTGGAAAAATTACCACTCAAATCTAGTCTTAATTCAAAAAAAATAAATCGTTCCAACTCTTTGTTGACTAAAATTTACTCTATCATAGTTAATAAACTGTGGAAAAAAATACTAGGTATGCCTACAAAAATGTAATAAACATGTGAAATTAAAAGAAAATTAATAATGATCGAAATAAATTTAAAATATTAACTATCCATAATTATTTAATTCTTCACAACCAATCATCTCAACTATCGATAGTGTTTACTTTTTTTTTCTACACAAATTAGTTTATACAACACATTTGACAAGTACCGTAAATGATTGATTCTATTGTATTTTTAAACAATTATGAAAATTATAATTTTTTATAACTACTATTCAGAACATGTTTTAAGTACGATTCCAATTTCCTTTTTATTTACTAATGTACACATTAACACGCACCTTACATAGAAGTCTGAAGTCATTTTTATTACTTGCCACCTAAAAATTAAAAAATAATGATACAATTATTAAGAAGAATACGCAATTATTAAATATGAGAAAAATTAGGTAAGTAAATATCTTATTTATAATAATATGTACAAAAACTACTCGTAAATAATAACTAAAATTATATTTGAAACTTTTTATGTTTTAGTTTTATTGCAACAAATAAACAAAAATTTAAATAAAGTATTATCTGAGGCCATTAACTAAAATTTAAAGTAACTATTAGGTAACTTAAAAATTGAAGCAACTCAACTTCCCAAAAAAGTGATGAGAGAAAAAAATCATTGTTAAGTCAATAAATCATGCCTTGCTACGCTCAGATCTAAAACCAAAAGTACATACATAAAAAATGGCCACTTGATTCTTGAAGTTTTAGAACATCAAAAAGACTACATTTTATTAATTGTAGGTATGACATTTACCTAACTCACATTTATTTTACTTGTATATTTTTATTAACGAAGAAATTGATTATTAATTTGATTATACTTTGAATTAATGAAGTAAGATATTCAACAATTGTGTGTATCAGTTGAAATATCAGATGTTTTTTTTCTTTTGGCAAGTTTTAAATTAAATTTATTAAGCCAATGTAAAAAAAGTTTAAATTATAGTAGATATATAATATAATAACCTAAACAATTATTTGCTTATTATTTGGCAAGTCTAAAAATCAAGAAAAAAACATCAGACAATAATAGAATACATCATCAAAATATGGTAATAACACGAGATAAATAAAGGGCATACCTACAAGTAAACAAGATTATACCTGTTGTATTCTTATTAATTAATATGACAAATATAAAACTTGTACACTTTTGTTTATTAAATTGAATTTCAGTTGTTCTATAAGATAGCATTTTAAAATCATAAAAATAATATGTATTTATAACAAAAATTAAAAATATCAATTAATTATTTGGAATTGTAGGTACGGTTAAGTTATGTTAGTACTGATTCCATTATACAGTTTCAAAGACATTTGTTCTCAATCATTCTCATTAGTTTGGACTGAAAACATTGCAATTTAATGTTAATTATTTTATAGTTTTTATAGTATAAAATATTTGATTATTTAAGTATAATACACAGTTATACAAATAGAAATAATATAAAGAAATCAAAGCACTTATAAAATCATATGTAACAAAAAAAAAAAAAATAATAAAAATATGTTAATTATAGTGTATGTTTAATTTTTTTTTTTTTTTTTTAACTACTAACAAAATAACAAGAACCTAGGTATACAAAAGATTATTTAAAAACTTAATACAAGTGTAATAATTGTAACTTGTAAATAATATTAAACACTTTTAAACCAAATAATATATACAGTGTATTAACAACAATAATAATATTACAATGTTGATTATTCTTAAAATAAAAACTAATGCTGATTGACAATTTTGTATGGTTTTTAACATAGATTTATAGTATTTAAAATGAATTATTTCATTAACACAAACCCTTAAAAACCTGAACAAAAAATTATAAAATAAAAAGTATAAGAATGCATGCAAGATGAAACAGAAACATCCATTTTGTACATCATAAAACTAAAAAGTTTGAATGTTAAAAACATCTTAAACTAAAATTTCTAAATCTAAATAATTCAGTTATTGAAAAAAACAACAGAAATTTTAACTGCGAAAACTTGCAATTAAATTATTTATTTTAGTCTTACATTTATATTTAACTGTAACAAAAATCTAAAAATAAAACATGATAGACATAAATAAAAAAATTAAAATAAACACTTACAAAAAAAAATATAGACAGTTAATAAAATATGTTTTACTATGGAATTGGAGGACAAAGAACAATAATAAATTTGTATCTACTTTTTCAATGCATGTTCAACACTACAATGATTTGTTACGGTCAAATACTAAGGGTATAAATGTATAATGTTATTTATACAAGAGAACATTTAAGTATAAATCACGAATATATAAACCTATTAGGTGCTGTATTGGAGTATTTTGAGCAGGCAAACACGATATTAATTAATAAAATAATTAGATACATGATAGTAAATACCGTTGTTTTGTCCTGAATAATTATTATAATATGCTATTTTTTAGAAAATCATTTTCAGCAAAAATTCCCCTTTCCCTATGTTTTACGTTGTGTCAACTTTTCTTAAAACAAAAATATATTGAAAACATTAGTGGAGAGTGCAGTAAGAGAATACAAGTTGACCGCGCATACAAATGACAGTGATCTAAAATCTAATTTCTCATACCAAGCAGCAACAGTGTGGCCCCCAGGCCCAAGAAAACATTAGTGAGATAGGCGGTTTTTGATGTTATTTAGACACCGCCAACTTGCATTCTTTTACTGCATGGAGTATAGAAATAATTTTACCCCCATTGAAAATTTAGCTAGACAAAGAGAGGTTTTACAAAAAATTCACTAGACGGTGTAAATTTTCAAAAATTATATTACACTAGAGAACGTTAAAACATTCAAGCTAGTGAATTCTATTATTTATGAAAATGCATCGTCTAAACAGAGTTTTAAAAGAGTTGATGGATGATATTACAAGGTATAGTTTTAAGAAAGGTTTTTAATACTACATATTTCAATGTGCTTATGTTTACAATATATTTTACGAAAAAATTTTTTAATACAAAATATAGACATTTAAATTTTTAGGTTGAAGCAAGATTGAATCCCCAAAATCTACCACTTACTAAGCATTAATCCAAGGTTAAATTAATAAAAAACAGAAATTCTTGGCTTTATATAAAACAATTAATGTTCTGCATCATAATATACCACTGTAAAAAACATTTCATTTGAAATTACATTAATAAAATAAGAAACTAATTGTTTGCCTAACACTTTTTAAATCTAGTAGAATTAGATGGGTAGCAACCATAAAATTATTTTTATGTCAATTAAATAAAATTAAATTATCACATAGTACAAGTCTTTAAAATGACATGATACCATCAGTTTTAATGGGTTTTGTACAGGCAATTTACCAATATATATGGTTTGTATTCAAAATTCAATTTAATCCTGGTTTTAATGGATTATTTATTTGGACAGCAGGTATGTAAATAATTAAATTTTACTATAAATGATATTTTTAATTTATTTTTAATTTTAACCGTAATTTTAAGACATAAAAGATTGGTTTTAAATTACAATACAAAATTAAAACAGTTTTAATAATTATGTCATAACATTCATGATGGAAGTCATCATTAAAAAAAAAAAAATTGTAAATTACAAATAAAAATAATACTATAATTATTTACATAGCCAACAAAATATTCGTCCAAAATTTCAATAACTTGATATGTATTTATAAAAATAAAAATTACTTAAATAAAATTTCAATCATTATACTATATTAACAAGCAAATAATTTTATGTTTTTTTTGGACATATATATGAAAAAAAAATTTAAGTTATTTTATTATTTTGGACAACGCAGGGTGTAATTTTATTTTTTTAAAGATAGTTACTATCCCAATCAAGTTTATTTATATTTTTTTCTGCAATATTATAATTGGTGAAAATACTTGGTTATTTATGTTAAATAAAAAAAATTATGTAAGAAATTACGTAAGAAATTACGTATTGTAACAGAAGATTATAAAATAGTTTGGTATTAATATTGACATAATTTTATTTGCGCGTAATCAGTAAATTATGTTCATGTTATTTAAATTATAATAAAGTAAGGGGGAATAAAATTTAACATATAATTGATAGTGGTATCCATTTTAAATAAATTAATTTAAAATGTTTCTTAAAATAATTAAATACAAATTAAAAATTATAAGTTAGGTTTGGTTAGCCATAGCAAAAATTGGAGGTATGGGTACAAGAAGTACAAGAGTGGCCGAGCCCAAATAGTTGGGAGGAAGGCAAAGAAAAAGATACCTTATTTAAAATGTAAGTTCATCTTGGCCATTTTTCCCATACACATTACCTAAGACATTGCAAAACTTTTATCAACGCCATGTATTGCCATTAAATGCATTTTATATGTTTCAGGTTGCTTATAATTTTTACTACAAATAGGACATCTAAATTGCGGCTCAATACCACACTCATACTTCAAGTGACGAACCAATCCTTTTTTGTATTTGTACTTTCGCCCACATTGCTTTGGACAGTAGAACAATCCATCAGTTTCTCGTACTAAAAACGAGTATAATAATCCTGAAACACATAAACACCACACAAACACAAAATAAAATAATAAATCATTTCAACATATATTCTGACCAGTGAGAGAACTCGTTGCGACCAGACAAAATTTGATTTGTACTACGCATTCCTGCGGCTTGCGCAAAACCCAGTCATAGCAAGACTTGCGCAATACCCAGCAATAGCAATCCACACCAAGATCGCCCCATCAGACAACAACCCAAAGCCCAATAAGATGCCTTTTGGAACATTTGGGTTGCTTGGAGAGGGAATTAGAGCGTCATAATTCACTTCACTATCAGTCTACATGCACAATGCAGCGCACTCTCTCATTGGACAAAGTATAGATTCATATTTCAAGCAAAAATACTAAAGATATAAAGCTGATTCTAAAGAAACTAAGCAAATGTAATATAGAACAAAATCACCAAAAACAATATCCATTGACTGTTATTGTTATTAAAATAAATTACCTATGAGTGTATAACACACAAAGAACAAAAAGTACTTGAAGATTGTACTTAATTTTAAAAAAAGATACTATTACTGAGTATTTATTTTTTGTTTTTCAAAAAAAAAAAAAACATTACTTTGTGACACATCTGAAAGTAGGTGAGATATTATTAAAATACAATATTGATATGTAACTCTAGTTCTCTCTAGTTGACAAAATTTTATTAAAAACTAAAAACATGGATTATAATATTAAATCAAGCTTTATTGTTAAGATGCAAAAGAATTCTTTTCTATTGGAAACCATACAAGTAGGTACATAAAATAAAACATAACAAAAATAAGGTTTTTTTCTAACTCAATAATAATTGTTTAATAAAGAATTAGTTACATAAAATATTATACATGTATATCATAATTTTTCAGAACTTAAAATAATTTTGACAAATTATGTAAAGGAATGTATTAAAAATACAACTTAAATGATCAATCAGATAGGTTGATACATCAACTCATATGCAAAATTATTTTCCATTTAGTTGTTTAAACTTAACTTAACTTTCTTCAGGTATTTCATCATCATTCAGTTAAGTAAAAAAAAAAATTATACATGAAAAAAGATGGGACAAAAAAAAATAACACTAAAATTAAAGTATAAAATAAATAATGAAGTAATAAAAAATATTAAATATTTTGTAAATACCTAATAGAGCCTAAATAATAGATACCCAAATCATTAAGAAAACAATCTTATTTAATTTTTATTCTTACCTAAAGCATGTAATGCAACCAATTTATTACTGCTTTCAACTTGTCACTTATACCATTATGTTAAATTCGATAATAGATAATTTAATATAATTTTAAAATCAACTGAACTATTTTCAGTTAAGCAGTTATATTCAATTTGTACAAAATATTTTATTGTTTGTTTTAAAACACTTTAATTTTAAATAGGTATGTACATAATAAATAAGTTGCATAAGAATAACAAAATAACCTAACATTATAAAATATTATAACTAGGTATTAATAAGAAAATAAATAAATGCATGACTTACCATAGTTAGTGCTTATAAAAACTGAGTCATGTTTCCCAATCTAATACAAGTCTCATGTAGAAAAGTGTAAAACCGAGTAAGAAATGTACAGGATACCTAAAGACTTATGATGAAAATACCTAAACTCATGAAACCAAGATAAGGTTTGTTTTAATTTTAAGAATAAAAAAAACCTGGCTAAATATTTATAATATATGAAAAATTACTTACACCACAAATAAAAGTTAATTGTTTATTATATGTAATTGATTGTCACTATAAACCAAGCTTTAAACATAAAAATATTTAACAAATATAAACTTACCTTTAATCTGTAATAAAGTTAATTTTCATTTATTTCTCAAATCCACGACAAAATAAAAACATTAATTATTATTTTTGATTCGAATTAAAAATAATAAATCAATCCATCATGTTTGATGAAAAACATAAAACAGATATGAGTAATATCTGTTTGATATATTTTAAATTAACTGAAGACAAAATATAATGATTTTAGTAGTTTGCTCATAGTTTTTAAACACACCACACTTAAAAAATTAACAGTTCACAGTACACTTTAAAAATTAACCAAAAAATTAACAGTACCTTCATTAAACCAAACAGCATTTTTACTAATACTTAAGAGTGATCACTAATCAGTGATCACAATACTATAATGAAGGTAACCAATGATTATAGTCTATAAATAGGTACATCAGTTTTTAAAAAAATATTAATTAATTTTATAATATAAAATGATCATAATTTTATTTGATTGACTCAATAATAAGTATTTTATAATACAATACTCGTGTGTATACAATCATTTATGATTTCTAAGCAAAATTACCAATTAATATAACAAACTAAATAAGTACAGATAGTTTGCTTGAATAATTGGTGTTAAGGAGTCTATAGGATAAATACTATTTGAGTCAAATCATTTCCTTATCTCTCGTCTTACCTGCAATGTATCCAAACTTGCACAGTCCAAATGATGACCTGAAATGTATTTACTCTAAATAATAGCATTGATATTAACTAATAAATAAAGTTGATATAATCACAATTTGAAAAACAGTATATAGGAAACTAAGCACATCTCCCTGCCACAAAAAATTAACTTTTATTTAAATAAATACGCATTTTGATAACAACGTTACCATCATCAGAACTAAACACAAAAAGGAGGTTGTGTTTAGTACTGATGATGTTAATGTTGTTCTCAAAATAGGTACAATATGTATTTACTTAAATAAAAATTAATTTTTTTTTTAGCAGGGTAATATGTTTAGTTTACTATAAACCACAAGTGCCCTAGTTTTTTAGTGTTTAGTATATAGAAAGTTACTGTAAATTAAGTAACCAGGTTAAAATCCACATTTTCATTGAAATCATTTTTTTACTAATCACCTACTTAAAATAATAAATAATCCTTATAATGTGTACCACCTACGCTGTATACACAATACGAAAATACAACAATTACAACCAATAAAATAATAAAAAAATTTAAAATATGTTGCTTTCTTTGAATTATTCAACTATAACAGTGAGAGACAAGGAAATATGATTTAACTCAATAATTAATCATAAAATCTAATACACCTTAATTTATACCTTATGTTCATGAGATCATTAGCCAGGTTAGGTACCTATCTAACTAACTAAAATTTAGAAAAGTACAATGGGCGCAACTAGAATCCAACAAACATTTAAAAGACAAGTTAAAAAAAATTATATGACGAGTCTATTTTTTGCTGGGATGTAAACATTTTGCACACTTTTAAGGAGCTATTTATGATATGAAGGGCGCTAAATCTTCCGAACGACAAGTCTTTCCTCTAATTGCACCATTGAGAAGTACATAAACAAAGGTATAAACATTCTTCAGCGTTCAGTGACATATAAAACTTCTATAAATCATACAAAATAATCAGATAAAACATTGGTTTTTATTTTATACTTTTATCCTTGCTTTTATTTAAGTTACCATATCCATTTATATTTTAAATGAACACTAAACATTACCCACCTATTGAAGTTACATATGTCACTGGCTTACAGGTGTACTTAACTCTAGCCACTTACCTCAGGTGTAACTAACTGCATGTAATAAATGTTTTATATCACCTGAAAAAAAAAAAATTGTGTAAGATTTTTCTTGTAATAATAAAACTAATGTAGGTACCTACCTACCTACCTACTTCTAATATAATAAATACATAAAACAAAAAAAAAAAAGACTAAAATTATTACTTTAACTATAACTAGGTAGTTTGGGTAAACACTGAGGTAGACACTGTATGTGTTACATTGATATCATTTAGAATCATGAGAATTATTTTTTTAAAGTAAATAGATACCTCGGTAAATACATACTATTGATATAAACCATTAATTTTGATTACTTATAAGTTGTAACAATTCTGAACTAACACAAACCACATAATACAATTTTAATCAACAATTAAACACAGTTAATCACTTGACTAATCATATAGGTATCAAGTAAATTTAAGATACCAGGTAGACAATAATGCAGTATACAAAATAGAAAAATAATTTAATAGGTATACTAATTAATAATATTAATAAGGGAATAAATAAAAACATTCACATGTAAGTATCTAAAATTAGTTGCATTACGACACTAGGTAAACGCTAATAATTTTATGTTTATTTTTATATCGGTAAATAACAAGGTAGGCTAAGGTAACTAATTTTACCCGTAATTTTATATAAATTATACAACTTAATAAATTTATATAAATTTTATTTGAATACGTAAAACGTAGGTACTAATTATCAATAGAACAACTTAAGATACCTAGTTGGTTATATTATCAACCTATCTATAACTTTATGATGTACATATTTGCTAAATTATATACATTTCAATTCAAAAAAATTTACATTTTGACTGGATTTTGAGCATTGACTTGTAATACTTAACAAAAATATTAGGTACCTACCTAAGAATTTAAAGCTAATTATTTTCTTTAGATATACTACACTGTATACTCAAGGCTATGGTCAATAAATTATGTTTAAATTGTTTGCATGATTTAACTTAAAGACTTAAGTATTGAAGTTTACACCGAGGTACCCACTTTAGGTAAGAATACTACTTACCTAAAACTTTTTCAACCCAAAAAATAAATACAGCAAAAATAATGTCCGATAATTCACCCTGGGTCATATCCAAAACAGACAAATAATTTTCTGGCATATCAAGTGATTAAACAAAATTAAATTGATTTGATAATCTAGGGATTAGGTACCTAGGAATGTAGTTTTCTCGGTAGTTTTAAAAGGCTTACCTAAGTAATTATTTGTTTAGTTAAAAAGTATTATTAACTTCAACCTCGACATTAACACTAGCAAAATTTGCTAAAATTTACAGTAGGTAGGAGAGTAATAACAAGGGTTATTATTTGTAGTCAAACCAAAAAAATTAAATAATACCTAGCTGAACAATCACTACATACCCAATGATTTATTATTGTCAGTAATTTGGTATGTACCTAACAACCTATATTATTCCAAAAAAATATCTTACCAGTTACAATGTTATCCTTCTGCAATAATTCACTGCAAACAGCAACTTATTTTCCACAGTGCACAGCCAAACACTTAAAATAACACTTTAAAATATTAAGTTACAACACATTTATTCAACTTAATTTTAAAATTACAAATCCGCCAAGTATTAACATAATGTACAGCAGTGTGAAACATACTTTTTATCACATACGCAAGTGAAACATGGTCACTGACCAAAGGAGACAGCAAACGACTAATGACCTTCAAAAGAAAAGTACTGAGAAATATACACGGTCCAAAATTCAATGCAGAATCACAAACTTACGAAAGAAGGAAAAATCAAGAACTACAGGAGTAAATAACAGGTCAAATATTATTTCACATAAAAAAAGCAAACGACTAGAATGGTTTGGCCATGTTTGGAGAGCGAATGGACAAGTAATAAAAGAAGTTTTAGTTAACAAAATAAATAAAAAACGTCCATTAGGAAGACCAAGGACCCGATGGGTTGACGTTATAGCTCAAGACATCAAAAATATAGAAGAAGAGTCATCTTTTGACGACGCGTATGATAGAGAAATGGAAAGGTTTTGTGATGGCAGTGATGGCACTTAATGGGCCAATAAGCTGATGAAGAAGAAGAAGACAACAGTGGGAATTACTTTCTTAAAAGTTGAGTTCAGAATGTTAACATGTGTAAGAACGTAAGAGGAGAAAAATTATGTTTCACAGTGGTCTTGATATAAAGTGCATGCAAGTAATATCTGAGCAAGTACATGTTAAAAATATCAAAATAAATACTGCGTAGATACCTATAGCTCATTTGATCAAACAAAAGCAGATTTAAAGAAAATGACCAGTCAAAATTATTAATAATAAGTAGGTATGCGCTTATTTCTTTTCGACCAGTATGATTATGTTAGGTGTTTATGAGTACATGCCTACGATTATTTTTCAGAAAAAATATCGACAAATCAAATCTAGGTACCAATCAACAAGAATGATTATCATCGTAAGTAAGTGCTTACGATGACCATGAAAGAATAATACAGAAATGAATGATTATTAAACACCCAACTACTGCACAAATTTAAACAATAATGAAATATTAAAATGTTTTGTAGGTACCTGTGAACAAAGTAGAACCTAAACTCGACTCGATTTAAAATCACTGAAATTATACGAAACAATACAAGTACTTACTTAGAAGCGACAACAGGAAGTTTAGATTTTGCCAAATCACAACTGAGACGTCAGTGTGTCGCACGGCAGACAAAAAGTTCAAACAAGTCTTGGTAAAAAAATGTGGCTTTTGGATAAGTTTAAAAATTCCACAGCCGTTCAAACGAGGCGAAACAATGAATTTAGCGAGAGTTATATGAAATTCGACCTATGGGAACGCAAGAAGATAGTAGGTATAAAAGTAGCCGAACCTTTACGAAGGAGCATCGTCCATTTGTGAAGTGGACGGCATGTGTAGAAACGTTGTTCTGACGTTAATTGACTTGGTGGAAATGAAACGTCGAACAAAATTGGTGTAAAAACAACTTGATGTGGACCTATAGATAAACGATGAAACTTTGATAGGTCGCTGGACAGTACGCACCGAAAGCGCACGGGGGAAAACTTGGCGCCAAACTTATACGGCCCGTTACTTTTACGTTACAGCGAACCTGAAGTCCCTGCAAGCTACCACAACTGGCACAGACACAAACGCTTTCCCGATGGGACAACACTACCCGTATTATTTTGTACATTACGTTAATACCTGTTCACCGTTTCGAACGAGATTCGAACGTCGTTTTCAAAAGAGAATCGTTGTTGAAAGAGAAAAACACCACCACTAGGCACAAAAACATTCACCGGATCGTTCCAACGGTCGGTGGTCGCGTCGACGAGCGGGGACGCGCACGGCGGATTAATTTACCGATCGTACGGAAACGCGCGTCACAACGTCGACGCGCCGGACGAGGGAAACCGTTTTCGCGGAGAACGGACGGCGAAAACCGTGAAAAACGCAGCGTCGACGAGAAAACTTTAAGCAGCGAAACTCAAACAAAATGATAACAACGGATCACGGATTTCTACTACTACACGGAAAAATAAATAATTTGTTGATACGTCGCCGCCGCCGCCGCCGCCGCCGCCGCCGCCGCCGCGATCACCTCACCACGCAACAACGGTGAGGTCGCGCGGACGTTATCTACAACCTCTTAGAAATAGCGCGAAACGTTGGAACCGGACGGCGATAGCGACGGCTTTTATCAAAAAAAAAAAAACAACGACCGAGGAAAAATTACGATAAAAATCAGAAAAAATGTGTGCGTTGTTTTCGGTGTTTAGAGAGACGGCACTACTTGGCAGCTACTACAATAAGTTTATTATACTCGTGTATGATTCGTAATTTCGACACCATTCTGTGGTGGTCTGGCAAATTTTTGAGTCGTTCATCAAACCGAGGTTAGTGAAAATCTTCAAAAGAAAAAGGAATAAACTGCGGCCGCACGTGAATACAAGTTTTTAGTGCGACGATTGTTTGACACCCGATAGAAATCCCAATCAACTTAATTAAAACGAAAACCATAGTTGAAACGTTAAAATTAATACAACAGCAAACTGTGGGCAGAAAATAAAATTGTATTAGAAAAATAACGTCACACTGTTACCGATAGTAATAATTTTGTTTAATGTGGTTGAACGTTTTTTTTTTAGATTCTGAGCGTTGGCGAAGAATGGTTTCAAAATGATCTTTTTTTTTTTTCCTGTGATCAAAAGTTCTAGCAGAAAACTGCACCAATTTTTGCGTACGATACCTTAAAAGATGGATATGAGATGGTACTTTATTTGAAGCGTTTTTTGAAGTTGCGATTATTTTCGAAGTTCTGAGGAAAACAAAAAGCGGGCCAATTTTTCAAATCGACTTGAAATTCGAATATGTCATTTATGAGGGTTTAACTGCTCAGTTTTCAATCGATTTTCATCATGTTTAAGGGAGTTGTAGAACTTGGAAATTTTTTTAATCTGACGCAGTTCCATAAAACCTCTAGTTTTTACGTTTAAATCTCGAAACTTTAGTACAATCCAAACAAGGCAGTTTAACATGGGTATTAGAAAACTGGTGGTTAACACCGACTTTGGTTTATAGCCGATTTCGCGTTGTTATTTTGTCGGTAAAACTCGTCGTTCCGGGGGCGCCCGTGTATTTCTCACGGGGGGGAACAAATAATTACGGGAAACGCGTGTTTTTTCCACATCGGTTTAGATTTTTTTGATCATCCAAAATAAAGATCGGACCTTACATAATACTGAAATAGAAAAGATTTGATAAAAGTTTTTATTGTTAAAGCAACGTTTTTTCACCACGACGTTTAGAGATACTAGACAACTGAGCTCGCTCAGAATCGTATTTTCGAAGGCAATATCGTTGCTTTTTTTTTAAACAATTTTCAATAACTATGACAACCGGTATGAATTTTTCGGGAAGATCGCTTTTCCACGTTTATCGCGAATCGACATTTGCAGTAAACATTGAAAACTACCGTATACTACTAGGAGTGTAACGAAGATTAATCAATAATTATTATTGATGTTACTAATACATTTAACTACAGGTACAAAACAATATTGATTATTATTATCGTATGTGCCGAAGATTAGTGCGATACCTAATTAAAAGTTTGAAATTACAAACATTGTATTTATAACCTCGTTATGATAATAACATAACAAACAGTAGCCAAGTAGTGTTAACTGTAAACACAAATAATTATTGTGACTCCGTCATTCTGTAGTCACCGGATTTGAGGAAATTATTATTCGGCTTTTGGCGAAACCGTGTAGACCCGCGCGGCTTGTCGGCAAAATTTAAAACTGTTCATTTCGTACACATTTTTATTACTGTTGGTTTTGAATCGGTAATGGTCCACGATTCTAATCGAACCGCACGAGCTGCTACCGCAAAATTAACTCAAAAAATAAAAAAACTAGAGCATAAATAAAAACGTGTAACCTATAGACTGCGAACGGGTGTACACCACGGCACGGACGACGGGCAGCTGCTGTTGGTAAAGCATGGTCTACAGCTCGTCGGTTCGTGTGAAATACTCTTTTCCGATTATAAATCATGGTAGAAAAAAATTTGATCGTGTCTTCCAAGACGTTACCGGGGTTAAAGCCATCAAGTTTTATAGCCTACGACCATATTACTTACGACCATGGAGTCTATAAACTATAATATAATATAAACTATAATATAGTTTATAGACTCCATGCTTACGACCTATGTTACCCACTACGACCAGCACGTCCAAAAGTTGAATCTATACAACTCTGCGGTAACCCCGGTAACTTCTTGAAAGACAAGATCAAAATTTTTCTGCCATGACGTATCGTAAGCCAATCAGAAAAGACGAGCTGAGCACCAGGCTTTTTTAAACAGGCCATTTTGCAACACCTTATCAAATATATATTACATTTTACGGTAGATAATACCACCACAGATTATAGATAAAACGTTAATAAAATTGACGGTTCCAATCGGGAAAATAACTACAAATCTTTTAATAGAACGATTTTGCACTGAATTATTTAAACCGAAGCTGGAGTTTTTAACAGTTGTAATGCAATTAAAATACAAGCGAACTATCAAATCTTTATCGTGATTGATAAATATTAATGTTATTATTTTCAAATGTTAAATATTTTTAAAAAATAAACTCGCTAGCTAAATTTTGTGCATTATTCGAATCGTTTTTGTATACTTCTTGGTGGTGGCGCTTGGCGATAAAATCGAAAAATGCACTCGGAGAACGTTTTCTTATTTTACGAGACGCGTAATCAATTTCGTCCGTTTTAATAAACGCGTTGTGGCCACGATTTAAAAAACATAAATAATCGCCCACATTTTAAAAATTAAGCACGAGCAATAATAATACACAAAAACGTAGGTCCACGAAATCGTTGACGCGCTCTGTCGAATAAATTACGTACGAAAAACGAACGCGTTTGTCGTAAATAATTAAAAAAATGTTGTCAAATACAACGCCAATGATTATTGTAAACAATGTTTTTTTTGTCTCGAGAAACGACCGCTATTCGTCGTATTAATAACATTTATTTATTTCTACGTCTTACAGCTCGATTCGGTGCAGATACCGAACATTTCGAATCGCTGCAAACCCGAATCCGGAAATCTTGGCAGAATTAATATTTTTCGTCGAGGAGCGTATCGGAAAACAACGTCGTAATCTTTTTCGCTCTCGTTTACCACAATAAACTATCCGCTAGATGGCAGCACACGTTTCGTTTTTACAATTCATAACTGACCGCAAACGTAAACATTCTTGGGATGATAAAAAAAATTCATTTATATTGTAAAGTGTATATTTTATATATTTTTTAAAAATTATACTATATGAATGAAAACTGGGTTATGGTTTTAAGCCGTACAACAATACACCACTGGTGAGAATCATGTACCTACGGCTAAATAATAGATTTAGCCACGTATGTACCTACTAGGACCAAATACTTGTCATTGTCCAGTCATAATTCAAGAGCTACAATTTGTTTTGACAATACTTAGATATGAAAAAAACTAAAAGAAGGTTAAGATACTATAATTTTAAAATTAATATGATCCAGTTTTGGATTACGCATACAAATGGTGTATAGGTAAAGACCTATTTTTTAAAAAGATTATTATAAAGGTCATAAAGGTTTACATATGTATAACTTTAATACACCCAGTTTTGTTTCCTATTTTAAGCTATACCTGTTTTTGAAACCAACAACTTTATTTTTTTTTTTTTTTTAACACGGCTGGTTTTCAAATACATATCGTATACCGATTGGTACCTTTGATTACATATACATGTTTGTACAAAGATCTATTTTGTAAAAAATCATCAAAAGAGTTATAAAAGCTATATAGCTGATTTTGTTTCCAAAATTAAGTTTCAATGTATTATCATAGCTATTTTTAAAACCGAAAACTTAATTTTCTTGTTAGTACATGGCTGGTTTTGAAATATGCACACTGTCGGTGATTTCTAAACTAACAAACTTTACCTTAATCCTTTTTTGGTACAAACATAATATTTTGTACACATTTAAGTTGGTAGGTACCAGCTATAAGAAATGCATACTAAACACTAATACGTTATTTTTAATCCGTTTATGATGTTGATAGTAACTCTGATTCCTCGGCATACTATAGGTACTAAAAAAAAGAAAAAAGTCATTCTCATTTTCCCCCGAGGTGGCGGCTCTAGACCCTTCTTAGTATGCAAACATTGATATAACTTTTATTATAACTGTCCTTATACCTAATTATATATAGGTAGGTATTAAGTATATCAATTAACACCTGTACAAAAAATTAAATAAATAAATTACACAACAACATGATAATATTATTTATCTTTAGAGAGATACCAAGATAATGTACCTGTGAGCTAAATAGTTGGTAAGTTGAAATACATTTGTAATTTTCATACACTATGCATTTACAGCATTGACATTATGGCGAGGGAAACAAGAACGAGGAGGAAAACGGCAGAAAAGATGAAAGGACAGCGTCAAGGAATTGTTTGAAGATATTGTAGTATAGGCTTATGATAAAGAAAGTTAGAAGGAAGTAATTTTGGCGGCAAAGAGTCTAAATGGTTGGCTCGTGAAACCTTAAAAAAAAAAAATTGCATTGTATTTAAGTACCTCCTTATTATTTTAAATTAAAAACATTTGTTTTGCGGTTAATTTAGGTATAGCAAATTATTTTAGTTGTATATAAATATTAAATATAATACATCATGACGTACTATATATTCAATTATAAGTATAATTTTCATATATAATACTACCGGTTAGGTATATATATAAATGCTATGACGAAAACGTACACAGTCTAATACGGTACACTTAGAGTCGGTACATTTTGTCTAATTTATGTTCAATACAGATTTGATCGAACCGTAGAGCAGCGTTTCCCAAAGTGAGCGATGTCGTTATCCAATTGACGATGAAAGTTACAACTTAGGGCAATCAATTGCAAAAAAAAATAAAAATATTTCAACAGGCTCGCGTTGCACAAAAATGTAGTACGAATATTACTGTACGTACTTGTTTTGTATTTTTAGAACAATTAATCGGGATAACGTTTAACAAAAATTCATGGTAATAAAAAAAAATATGGATTTATTTTATTTTCAAACACCTGAAAAGAAATGTTTGAAACATTGGTTAATGTGTTTCTTTCGTGTTCGCTTTTTAAGTACAGAAATAATAGATTCTCCAAAATTTGAAGAAGAATTGTAATACTATGAATGAGAAGTTAAAATTTACGTTAACAGCAAAAAGACAACGGTTACGAATCGAAACCAATCGTGGGCGCTCAAGAATGCTTCTTACAAAAATCGAACCGAACATCAACCAACTCGTAGCAAATCACCAGATCTGTCCGTCTCATTAAGATGCCTACTTTTAATTTTTTGTTTTTACCTATAGAAAATCATAGTAAAATTTTTACCCTGTACAAAGTTATAATAAAATTTTTACCCTGTACAAAGTTATAATAAAATTTATATACAATAAATGCATTTTTCTTCGCATACTTACGTGCCAATACACATTTTCCTCTAAGGGGTACGTCTGTCGTATTTTTTTTTTTTTTTAACGGACGGTAAAGACAAAAAGTTTGAGAAACACTGCCGTATCGAACCATAGAGCATACTCAACGCTTCGACGATCTCAGTTTGGGGTACCATCCCCATTGCAATCGAGATTGTTTTTTTCGTACAACAATAAAATGTTCTCGTATTCAAATTTTAAATTTTTTTATTACATAGTTATAGTATATTGAGCAATTTTTTTTATATTAGGTGCATAAGTATATAATTGGTTTTTTAAATACACATACAACTATACAAGTCCGAGCCCGTATAACTAATCATATTCGTACACGCACCCAGTGGCGTACGCAGGATTTTGTAAAGGTGGGGGGATGAAAAAAAAAATATTCCATTTACACTATCGCAGGGCTGATGACGACCTGGGAGTAGAAAAAACGTGGATTAAGTGAATTTTTTGACAAAAATTGTACCTAATCGGACTATTTTTTTTTGTAGCTCTGGAGAACCGTTTCGAAACACTGTACGCAATAACTTTGCGGGATAACATTTTCCAAGCTGAAAAAACGTGCCTACATTACATATTTCGATGGGAATCGGGGGAAATCTCTAGCCCCTTAGCCCTTACCCGTCTGTGTACGCCACTGCGTGCGCCCTTCCGCAGCCCCACACCCAACGTGGCTGGCGGCCGCTCCTCTACAAGTAGCCTAGTTCGGGCAGCTCGCTGACGTTGTGCTGCGAGACCATGTGTCTCTTGAGCACGTCTCTCCTGCGGTAGTACGTGTAACATATCGTGCAGCAAAACTGGTTCTGCTGACCGCACTCGTACAGCAGATGTCTCTTCAGGTGCTGCTCGCGCTTGTAGCTCCGGCCGCACGACCTCCGCGGACAGCGGAATCTGTCGTTGCTGCAGTACTCGTCGTCTACCATCCCGCCGGCGCGCCGTAGTAAGCCGCCTACTGCTGAAACGAAAAAAAAAATTCGCGTCATACGTCCGGTTTTCATTGTTATGTCTAAAGCATTACGCGTAAAACACAGCCAAATACGATAGGTTAGGTAGCGGTGTAGTATGTAGTTGTCGATATAGGTAGGTAGCTTAAAAAAAAAAAAGTCATAATGCGGCAAGTGTCTAATTATATTTTTTTACGTTCGGACGAGTAGAATTAGCGCGCGAGGACCGGCGAGATGACAACGGGACGACGATTATATTGCGGAGGGCTTAGCACGATGCTAAGGGGTTAGTCGTTTCTGATCGTTCCCAAAAGAACTCGATACGGTTTTTTTTTTTTCCTATCGAATAATTTTCGACCCGATTTTCCACCCCATTTTCGATTTTGGCGCGTCCCCCCACAGCCGTCGTAAACACCACACTATCGATCATAACAATACCGCGGATCGTGTAAAACACGGTTCTGTATGATAAAATCTGTGATAATACGGTACGGCAGTGCTTCACTAATCAACGATAATCCTTAGGTCTAAACATCTTCGATACGATACGCGTTTGTCGGTTGATCAACGGTTTATTTACGTAGGTACGGTTAAAATCAATTGACAATAATTCCCACACGGCGATCGTTCATAACAACTATTTTTATTACATTCGAAACGTGTACACTGAAGAATATGTGTGTAGTATTGATAATTATCGCTCGTTCATTGTGAATTCGATAAACTGAACATCCGATGACGAACGGTGCAATGAACGTATAGTATGTGCGCTTCGTGTTTTGGTTTTCAATTGATAAATAATGATATTGTTATGTTTTTTCTTCGTAAAAAATATCTCCCGTACGTCCTCATACCTACTGTTATTACGCCGTGGGAACTGATATCATTATTTCCTCTCTTCTGAAATTTAATAACTTCGTTAATAACAACCGATCACAACACTATACTGTATCGATCATAAGTGTTCCACACAGTGTTATAATAAAATACATAAATCGTTAAACGTACCCGCAGAGTAATAAATAGTACGCGATCTATGTATAATCTGTTTTTTTTATTAGTTTCGTTCGTACCCGTAAACGAAAATAATATATAGAGCAACGTGTCGACTCCTAAAATAAAAAATAACTCTGCGAAATGTTTATCAGAATTTTCCTCGGACAGTAACGTCGTAATGAACGTTATTATTTTATAACGTTCAAATGATATTGTTTTTTTTTTTTTTCTGTAATGATACGCCAATAAAAACTACTATTAAAAATGATAATTAACTAAAACTGTTCGATTTGAAAACTCTACGTATCTGCTTTTATGTTTGATTATAGGTGTTTAACTTTCAAACATGTCCGATAAAAAGAAAAAAATCATCGAAACAAACGTTTCTTTGTTGTCTCTATAACGGAATTAAGTACATATTAAACTTAAAATTCAAACAACTCAAGTTGACCACCACATTTTGTAGTTTTGAACCACAGAGTAATAAATGCACCTAATGTATACACGTATCTAAAAAAAAGAAAGAGTTTAGAGAGAGTTTTTGATTCAAAATTTAAGTTACATCACTATCCGTCACCATATTACGTATTCGGAATCTAATAAAGTCATATTCAAAGGGACCGTGTGTTCAGTATAACATTCAGTGACAACATTCAAAATATACACAACTATACATTTATAATCGAAACCCTCGAAATCATCCCCCGAAAAAAAGCAAAAAAAAAAAAAATTGATGTCAATCAGCATTTTGTATCTTTGGTAATACACCTGCTAGTGTATATTGCGTTGGGAACATTTCATACGAAATAAAGTACTCATAAAAAAATGACATAAAAATAAGATTCACGTTTTCCAACACATCGTATATTATATTATTTAACGTATAATCGTATGATCAATGTATAGAACATCACAGGTACAACAGTCAATTACAAAAAATAAAAATAACATAGGTTGGTAACTATTGTTTACAACTTGTAGTAACGCGAGCATTCGAAATTAACATTTATCGGTTTTTTCGATATTGTTAAAAAAAAAAAAGAACGACAAATTACAATATGACAATATGCAGGTAACTTGTGACAAAATCAACTAATAGGAACTTGATTTCACTACGAGTCGAATAACTAAATGTTTACCCTCGTGAGTGAGAACGGCGAAGCGAAAAGAGCTGTACGATGTAGATATTATTTCGAAAACTCTACAGTTTTCCACTCGTCGCGACTAACACGCGCATCAGTCCGCAACGCGTTTATGGACCAACAACATGTGAGCTCTGAGCGCCGACACGGGCGAACACGACTTCCAACAGATCTTACATACGCGCAAGTTCAAATACTGCTTCGGGCATCCGAATGAGTTGTGAGCGAGCAAATGATGTTGAAAATTGTAACTGCGGCCACAACTGCACGGGCACAAAAACACCGTTCGCGTACATAACAACATTCTGGCAAAATATTCTGCAATCATAGATATGAAATAATACATTATAATACATTTGTAGTTTCAACGTAACGCGATCGCAACACAGTATTCGTGTCGTAGTAATAAACAAAGATATTGTAAACGAACAATCGTTATTTATGAGAAAACGATTGTTTGATAAAATTAAAGGGACACCGTACCACGGAACGAACAAAAAACAAGTCGACCGCGTTCCCAATTCTTATCGTTGATATACTATCACGGTGACACTAAAACAATTCGCTTCGACATTAATAATTGCGTTTAGCGTCCACAGTGAGAGCACGGTCTACCGGATACTTTTTGTGTAAACCACGTTAAACATTTACCCGTAAACAGTGCGATTCACGACGCGCAACAAAACAAGTTAAAAATCACAAATACAATATAATACACAATACAAATACACTTTACTCCTCCGGAGTGACAGACAGACAGACAAACAAACAGAGGCATTTACGTTTTGTAAGGAACCGTTAAAAAAAAAAAAAAAGTACCAACCCTGTAGAGGTGCAACTGAATAAAACGAAAACCAACAGTAAAACAAGAAGCGATTCACAAACTTACCCGTATAACAACGAATCATAGGTATAACCAGATTTCGCGCACGTCCGGTGATACTTTGGAAAATAATCGGAAATATTTTCTAAACCAACCAAGCGCGACGCCGCTTCGCACCATATATAAATGCGGCGATTTTATCGACTGCGATAGTTCCGGTACAAATAATATTGATTTATTGACTTGAAACGTTTTTCTCGCGCGAGAAAGATAATGTTGATTGCAAAAATGTAAAACGCGAGTAGCCTACTAATATTATGTGTACACCTCTGCATTTTTATTTATACAATAACGTAATACGCGCGAAATCAGTTTGCTGAATGATCGACTTTTATTTACGTATAAAATAAAAAAAGTCCACTATACTTACTTACTTTGTAAAAAATAACAATTATTATTATTATTGAGCGACGTGACCGTGTTTGCGGTAGATATTCTTTATTATTATTATCCCATTTGGTATTTGAGTAAAAGTGTTAGCTGGAAAATAAAAACTATTTTAATATTACCTACTCAATACGTCAAGTAACGTCCCCCAAAAAAAATAAATCTAAAACCTATTAAAACGCATACCATGAACGGAATGTACGGAAATTTCGACACTTGCAAATATCATCTACTCTTTGTAACACATTGTACCAGCAAACACCAGTATGATATTATAGTACAACACTTACATACAACGCTTTACTCGTATAATAAACAGCCAGCTGCTTGTGAAAAATAAAAATTCAAAACATTGAATTCACAACAAACGATTAAATTATTACAGTCGTACATGCATATTATTTTAAACGATTTCTTTACGTTTAACACTGCAAGTAGAGGTATTATGTTCATAACGAGTATGTACAGGTAACTAACATACTCATGTACCTACGAGACGTGGATCGTTCTAGATTTTCAACAAACGGTGTTTTTTTTTATTTTTGTTTTACATTATTTTAAACGTAAAAAATACCTCCTAACGTGTACAATATTGTATACGTCGATGTAGACGTATATTATAAAGGTATAATATCATTATTTGGTACGTCATAATAT
Source organism: Hormaphis cornu (assembly GCA_017140985.1). Classification (NCBI taxonomy): domain Eukaryota; kingdom Metazoa; phylum Arthropoda; class Insecta; order Hemiptera; family Hormaphididae; genus Hormaphis; species Hormaphis cornu. Next base: position 20,326,590 of record CM029364.1, read on the forward strand.
CTGCAGAACATGCGTCGGCGGTCAAATTCGACATTATTTTTTTACACTTTGGCCGTTATTGAACATATTCGTGATCCGTTCGAGTTTCTCGCTCAATTCTTTCACACGAAATTCGTACACTATTCTTCGTTTCAAATTTTTACTATCGACGTCGTTTCCAACGATCCTACAGTCGTTGTCCCACCGCGGTAAGAAACCGGTCTCAGTGCGGCAGCCGCAATCGCTGTTCAGCGGCGATCCACTACGGTTTTCTGTAAAATAATAATATGTGCACACAGAATACAAAGTGATAAAGAAGCATTAAATGGATATAAAACTAATAAAAAGATGATTTACAATCGGACTATATTATCGTTTATTTATACATGTCAAATACCGTTGCAGTGTATCTGTAACGTTTGTTTAGCACGCTATAAGGAATACCTATTATATAATATAGCTACGGAAAACTATACAACAAACGGCGATATATTTTCTTTTTTTTTAACATAGTTACACATTGGTTCGTTAAACTCTCGAGCGGATGAATTTGAAAACTAGAAGTGTGGAGATTCCTATAAACAATCCAACACGATTGTCATGTTTGCACGATTTGTGTAACTAAACTGCAGTCTTATATCGCACGCGCGCGTATCTACAATCGTTTTTGATTAGATTCACATGAAAAAAAAAAATTTATTAATTTACTTATAGCTTAAACCTGTATATTTTTAATGCTGTCACATATCTACTGGTGTATAAATTATCACTATAGTGTTTGTAAGCACATACAGTTTGAACACGGTATTATAACTTATGAACGTGTATTTACCTAAATTATATCTATATAATTTAGATAAATATACCTATAGGTAACTACTAAATACTGCCGTGTATAATTTTCGAATTTTTTTCAGGCAAAAATGTTTTTTTTTTTTTTTTTTTAATCGGTATTGAGTATATACAATGCAGTTGAATATACATTTTAAACCGTAAGATGTACTTAGGGCGCGCCTCCCTAATCCAATCGTTAAAAATAAAAAGACAACTTTACAAAAGTGTAGAACATTTTTTTTTTTTTTAATCTACTAAAAATTAGTAATTTATAATAATATTTTACGTGCAATATAAACATTATATGTTTTCGTTGAGGTTAAATATTATTGATTTGATACAAAAAATCACAATGTGTTTATTTATTGAAAGTATGTATTCGTAAGTCATAACGTGAGACGATTTGCGCGACATCCGTATTGACTGGTGCATGCATAAGCGCAATTTAAGAGTGGGCTAGAGGCGGAGGTGTAGCCCACTGGTTAGTCTTGAGCTCCCAACTTTTTAAAAAAAATACACAGAAAAGCCTTTTTCTGCGGACAAACAGAAAATTTTAACGTAGGAGTGGTGTATGATGTCTGCTGATCACATGGTTTTGATTGGAGACAATGTGGGAGAAACTGTTAATATTAGGCTGGATGAGTGGAGATTAGCACACGAAGGAAAGGGATTGAAGATAAGTAGGAGTGAGACGGTGTATACGGAGTGTAATTTTGGAGGAAGAGACTAGGTGGTCGACGAAACGAGAAGAGATACGTAACAGAAGAGGTAAGGAACTTTAAGTACTCAAGATATTTTGTACAAATAAATGACAGTGATTTTATGATAGACGTGAAATATAGGATTAAGCGTGGTTGGATATGAAATGTAGAATTCCAATAAGGTAAGTTTTACAGGAGTGTGATGTTAAGATCGGCCATGTTATATGGTTCGGAGTGTTGACAGGAAAATAAAACAGAACAAACGTGTGTAGCGGAAATGAGAATTTTTAAATGGATAATAATAATAAATAATTAATGGAGTAACAAGAGAAGATAGAATAAGAAAAGAATATGTAAGAGGTAATGGGTATTGGTATTGCATCAATAGCGGATAAGATAAAGGAAAATAGACTGTGACGTTTCGGACGTGGTTTGGAAACTAAAGCAGTAAGAGTGGTTATGAAAATTTAAGGAAAAATAAGGATAAGAGATGGATGAAATCAAATGAAAAAGATACGAGGGTTGCTCATGTGTGTGTGAGTGTATGGGTGATTTGAATGATCGTGATAAGTGGAGGAATAGGACGAGGGCGACCGACCCCAAATAGTTGGTGGGAAGGCAAAGAAGAAGACACAGAAACGCATACATCGGGCCTATATATAATTTTAATTTCAGCCCTTCAAATTGCGCCTATGAGTCTGGCGAGGATAAAATGATTATAAAGCAGCTATATTATATTCTGCAGAAAGTATACAATATTATTCAGCAATCGGTCATCAAAACCCTGTGGACATTGGCCAAGTGTTTCTTGAGAGTGACATTTTGCGTGAAACTTTTACGGCACAGGAAACATTGAAATTGTTTGGGAACACCGCACTCGTACATCATCACGTGCCTTTCCAAATGGTACTTGCGCCAATAGCCCTTGTATTTGTGTCCACGTCCCTTCGGGCACAACGCGGGATCGTCAACCGCACACTCGTTCAGCTCGGAAAACGGATCTACAAGACGTAAGTCGAAGGATGATTAGTAAATTATTTATCGCAAACGACCGATCGCAAGTGCAAAAACAAATTGGAATTATCAGTGCGATATATAGGAGGACCTATAGGATGTAAACAAAGTATATATATAATAGAACGTGTTTCAAAGTTTTCATTCTTTTCGTTTAAGCCAAGCGATTTTGTTTTTTTTTTAATTTTTACAATTCGACATACGGCAGTTGAAACTGCAGACGTGCGGTACCTATATTTCTGCGAGAAAGTCTTGACAAGCATACGGTGTTTTTGTGAATTGTCTATCCACTATATTACTATAAAAGTCGCCGAAGAAAAATTATATACATATATATAATTAATTGTGCGATAAATACGTACGTATTCAAACTATACAATAATGATACGAACTAACTACCATAACAATATACTAACACTAGTCGTAATCGTGGTGCTCGTTTTGATTTACTCAAACCGTTTACTATACATAGAATAATTTTGTATTGAATACACCATATGGTAAATTTTATTATACACTTAGGTACTTGTTTTTATTATTAATGTTATGTTGTTTATCAGAGATTTTTATTTTCTAAATCTACGGGTTAGGTACACGTCGTATAATTTTCCAGCGGTTGATATATTACGGCTTCGTGATTAAGCGAAACTTTTTCCACCGCCAAAAGTAGATCTCCTTTGTGCCGTTCTGCAGAAAGTTAGTACACCTATCTATATATATATATATATATCCATTAGGAAATTATGTTTCAGTCAAAAATAGGATGAGCTGAAAATTCGCATTGCTATTTTATATTTTACTTTATATCAACTCGCGTTAATACTTACTTACTAGATTTCACCCACACAAGTCACAATGTTCACATATACGGTATAAACTTACTGAATAATTATTGTCTTAAATCAAAACCAAATCGTATTCCCGAATAAGTGAACACCCGAAACACGTTAGATGTAGGTATTATACCGATTAAGAGAAAATGCGGTAGGACAAAACACTTTAAAATTTACCAGGTACGTATACAAAAATATTACAAAGTACAAATTATTATACCTCATTTTGTATAAGATATATTTCAGTCTTTAACCAAAACTCGGCGTAAGTAGTGATACAGTTAGTTAACTGTTTTAGAAATCGATCTAATAGTTTATACTTGAATTGTTTGAAATCACGGACAAATCTGAAAGCAAAAAAAAAACTATTAGTTACATGTACTTATAAATATATAAAAAAAAAAAAAACTTCTAGTTCCATAAAATTTAAATTGTGTTACGTAAACCGAATACTTCTTTAATGATTTTATTTCCAATCTAAGTATATTAGTAATATTATTATTACCTGAGGCACACGGCACATTCCGTTAGGAAATTCGTAAAAAAATTTTGATTACGTAGGTGTACTAATAATATGGATGACTTTTAAAAAAAGTGAAAAACAACTAAAAAATATGCACCTTCGTCGAAGAATTTGACGAAATCACAAAATTTATAACCCGCCCCCCAGTAAAAAAAAAGAAAAAAGTACTGGTTTTAACCCTCGTTATGTATTATTTTTAGAAAATTAGCATGAATATATATTAAGTGTAGGTCCCGAGATATTTCCACCAACGTCATCCTGCTGCAGGTTACGAGCCAGCAGAGTTTTAAACATTTACGAGCGAGTGTGTTTAGTTTTACTCGACACCATCAGCTGTGCAACCAAATATTGTAAAACGTTATTTTCGCAGTTGGGCGATTATTTTTACCAGTTTTAAAAGTGTATACATATTGCTTTGAACTTTACACGTTTTTTTGCCCGATAATAACATCAGATTATAGACCATTATAGACTATATACGTAGGAATGAAAAAATAATACATCAACACAAAGTCGTTTATAACGCTTGAAATACACAACAAAAAACACGAATGACGTATAATATTATTATGTAGACTTTGAATCGACGAACAAAATTAAAGAACGAACGTGGCAAAAACAATGATTTCGAGTGAATTTTTCGTTTTTCCAGAGCCGGCGCGCGACATTATAACACCTCGGGGGACTTTTGTTAAATTTTACAGTGAAATCGCCGAAAATCGCATCGAGCCTATACGATCATACAATAAACGAACTGTACGTAAATATAATGGCTGTTATTCTTTATCGAACCACCCGCGGGACGGGACACACGCCGATCGCGTCCGGAATTCGTTTGTGCACCGCCACTAGATGTTTGCCGAGATTGACCTTCTGAGCGAACGTTCTCGGACAGAACTCGCACTTGAACTGCGGCGGTACGCCGCACTCGTACTTAAGGTGTCTGCGCAGCGTCCCGCGGTGGTTGTACGACCGTCCGCAGTTGTTGGGACACGGCAGTGGTTTCCGGCCGTCTGTCGGACAAAACGGAAAAAAAATTACAAACAAACGAAAATCCCAAATCACTCTCCCACAGGTCGCGCGAGTGCGTTTTGGGTGGGTCGCACTATTTATCGTACATGCGGCGTTCTCTGGATATTTGAACAATATTATATCTGAAAACCAAACTTGAGCACTCGTGACTGTTAATCACACTAAAGACAAATATTTTTCTTGACAGAAAAATCTTCGAAAAAACGATTCCGAGCGAGCACGGCGGGACAACGGGAAGCATACCGCGGGTTAAATGTCAATTTATTGTTGTGAGATATTCTTCTACGCGAGTGAAAAATAAAGGATATACGTATAATAAATAATAATGCCGTTCGATCGATATTCTTTTCATTCCAAACCAATACCGATCGGATTTTTTTTTTTTTTGAAATGCTGGTTATAGAAAATTTTGATTTCGCACTTTAATTTTCAAGTTTTAAAAAATAATAAATTTTCTAAAAAAAAAATAAAAATCACAAACACGACCATTTATTTTGTAAACACACATTATTTTAACTTGCTCTTTTCGGTCAATCCCGTTCATGAGTCATATGCGTAGTCATGTGAGTTTTTAAATGGTCCTTTCGTTTGAACGCCTTTGAACAGATTTTACATATATGTTGGCGTTGGACTCCGCATTCCTTTCTCATGTGTCGGCTCAAATCGTATTTGTACTTGTAGTTTCGTCCGCAACCGTTCGAGCAAATCCATCTCCAGGATACGCCATCTGCAAAGTATCAAAATACAATTAAAAAAAAAATTACAACTAATCGCGTTAAACAGCCCCGTGTATTTGTATATAGTCACAAACTGCAGCTATTAGGTGGTTATGTATAAAAGCCAACAAAAAAAAAAAAAACGTTTTTGTTCGTTACATTGACAACAATATAATATGCAGCTGTGGATTGGTACAGAAATGTATATGGTTATATTGCGAGAAAAGTGATATTCCGATTTCAATATTTTAGCGCATTTCTGGAGAAAAAAAAAATAATTTCACTGAGAGCCGCGGGGTCACACGGTATATTATACATAATATTATGTAACAACAACTGTTCAGAGGCATTGAAATGTATATTTTTTAGATAAGTAAGTACGCGTCTAGACGTCTCATTAACAATCTAGGTTTTCAAAAATTAACTTAAAATTAAAACAAAAATCGCCTTATAACTATAGTGTACACGTTATAATATAGGGTAAAATAAACGACCATAAATAACACACAATGACGACGCACAGGAACATCTGTAGACTGCACATAAAGTTCAATTTGTCTAAAACTATAAGTATAAACACATTCTTAATGGGTAAAATATTCTATCGATCACCGTTTATTATTAAAATTTACCGCCAAAACTATACATGCTTTCCCTTCCATCGCTCTCTATCATAATATGCCCGTTCCTGTACAATATCATTGATTATACAGCTATAAAATGTACAAATTTTCGTTTTGGCGCGGTTTTAAATGTTTCAATTAAACAGTTTCTGATGGATTATGATCACGTGCGACTTCAAGTGATGGACGTGCCTGAACATTTTGTTACAAATGTTGCAGCGATACTGAGGGGCTATACCGCATTCCTTTTTCTTGTGACGCATCAAATCGCCTTTGTTCTTGTAACTTCTACCGCAGTTGTTCGCGGTGCATAGCCATCTCCCTTTAAAATAGCCTGCAAACAGACGCAAAAATATAATATAGTAGTATTACGTGTTTCTGTCGTCACAATATAATATTATACACAGCTACGGTTGCAGTTTTCAACGAAAAAAAATTGTAAAAAATACAAAAAATATAAACTGTTTTTTCTTCTATTTAAGTACAAACACGTTAAATACTAATAATACCATGTACATATAAAAAAAATTAAAACCACAAAATCCGAGAAAATGTTTCGTTTTCAATCGATCATGATCGTATAATACATACCAACACGGACTACAAGCATAATATATAGCAAAAGGTGCAATGTATACAAGTATAAAGCGATTTGATAATCTAGCACTTACAGTTTATAAGAACGTATAGAGTTCTGTTACAGTACAGTTAAATGTGTACATAAAGGATGGCAGTATAAAATTCGTTTTTTTTTAAATGTATTTAAATTAAACAGAACTACAGAAATAGCGATTGATGATCGTTATTTGTGCTTGAGCATCAACAAAATAATATTTAGGTATAAGGATATTATTCGTTTCATGTACCTACTTGACGCTGTATATGATATCCGTGTAAAAATATATAGCGACGATCGGGTACACAGCTCGTTCCAGCAGTATAACAACAGTATAATTATCGTTTGAAGCGTTTTTGAAGAAAGATTTTTCGTCATTAAACCGTGATTCAAAAAATAAGAGAAAATTCAAAAAAAGTTTCAAATAAAATACAGTTTTGGAACAGTTATAGATCGAAGAACTACCTACTTCTAGCCAAAAAAAAATGTGATCACGAATAAAAACCGTTGGCATAACTCAAATAAAAAAACAAAAACACTTTTTATTAAGTGCCATTTGGTTCTACTTATCCGTCTTTTTGTCGTACATCTGCACGTGTTGGGATCGGAGCGCTCCGACTAGCCAAAAATATATTCTCTGGATATCGTTGTAAAAACACAAAAAAAAAAATTACGCGATGTATTTCCGGAGTAATAATGTCTATTGTAAAATTTGAATCCATAAATAATTTATAATAATAGCAATAAGAAAAAATAAACAGTTTTCCTTCGTTACCCACCGGCATCGATGTTTTTCACGAAACAAATAAACAGTAGGAAAACCGCAAGAACATTGAAACAAAGTCGACAAAAATGAACGAAGTCGTTTCGTCACTTACATAATCCTATACTTACCATGAATAATAGTGATATTTCAAAGGCTGGTAATTATCTAATTTACTGTCAACTCGTAATACCGTTCGTTTTGTTTCACGAGGTCAATCTAGGTGTACAATTTACGTATTAGGAACGCATTGAGAACACCAAGACTGGGCAAGTGGACAATTTTTTTTTTTTTGACTCGTTAAGCTAACAGTTAATAGAAAAGTCAATATTTAATTTAATGGTTGGTAATGGCATTTCCTCCGCTTGTTAACGCGGTCACAAATAGAACGGAACTCATTAAGTTAACAAAAAAAAAAAAAAGTTTACGGGTTAACTAACTAACTCGACCTGTTCAAAACTTAACCGTCAGCTTTTATTACAACGGTTAGGTTGATTGGACGGCCCGTCGGAGGATCCTGCGGCAGGTTCGCCAAACACTCCGACGTGCAATATTTTTTAACGCAATAGGAGTGAATGGTTTATTATTACTATCGTTATTGCACGTACGATCTCGTCGACGGATCATTACGATTTCTCAGCGTGTAAAAATACAAAAAAATACAGAGTGATTTAATTATTACGCACGTATAATTACGACGATACGGTGTGTGGACGCGATGGATAAATACGCGATCACTCGCGGTAATGGTTATGCTGCGGGCTGCTGCGGTGGACAGTCACCGAGTGCCGTTTCAGCGACGACTTGCTCCGGAACGACGTGCTGCAAAAACCGCATTCGAAGTCCCCCGGGACGGCGGCGCGGCACGTCAGCGAGTGCCTGGTCAGGTGCGACTTGTGCTTGAACGCCCTGGAACAGCGCTGGCAGACGTACCGCGGGTCCACGCCGCATTCGTTCCGCATGTGCCGCACGAGGTTGTGCCGCTCCGTGTAGCTGCGGCCGCACCCGTTCGGACAGAAGTGCCGCGGGCCGGTCCACGGGACGTCTGAAAACACAACGGTCGGTACACAACGTCCATGAGCGACGGCGAAGAACAGTAAGAGAGAGAGCGAGAAAATTGACGTGTAGATTCGACGGTGACGAGACAGTGATAGTAGGTGTGATGCGCGAGGCTGAGCAACTTTACTCGTTTATCGAAGAAAAAAAAAAGCCGGGATCGCGCGGGTGGGTGGTTTGACGGGATGGGGAGGGCGACTACGCCACGGGACGGGGGTGGGTCAACGCAGTTTCGGGTGGTCGTGTGGTTCGAACGTGATGTTTTTACGTCACGACGATGGGTCTTCGAAAAGACGATTCTGAGCGCGCGCTTGCACGCGTGTACGTGGTAAATTTTTATTTCGAGGATTTCGACGTAACGACGTTATTATTGGCTCGAAAATTTTACATGCGATACGAGTGACGTGCGATCAAAAACAAACGTACGTATAGTATATACAGACACACACAAAACGTAATGTCCGCCTGTTTAATTTTAAAAACGGTCACTTATAGTACAATATTATTGTTATTTACGGGTGCGTAAGAAAAAAATATTTTTTTTTTCTTTTTAAATACAATTCGTACAAAAGTATGCTATGCGACTTGTCGAATGGCGTCAAAACTAAATATGTAAAAAAAAAAATAAAACTGTAAACATTATAACCGAACAGCTATGTGTCGATAACATCATCGATAATCATATAAACTTCGTCTTCCTCAACTTGACCGTTAACTTCCACTACGGTTTGTGGCGGGCGAACGTCGAAGGAAATCTTGTGGATAGACACCAAGTGCCACCTCAGCGTGTCCTTTCGCGTGAACTGTTTCGGACACCACGTGCACGAGTACTGACGTCCCACGCCGCACTCTTGGCGCACGTGCCGGGACAACGAATACTTCTCTTTGTACGTTCTGCCGCAATTCGGGTTCGGGCAAGTCCACCGGCCGTCGTTCGAACGCCGTTGGCCTGCGCGCACAAAAAAAAAACGAAAACGTATTATTATCATTAGAAGATATATCATACTGTACAAAATGTTATCGTGTTTTTATTTTTACGTTATCGATCGACAGTATAACAGGTAGGATCGTTACTACGTTCCAGACTCCAAGCTGTGTACGCACGTGTAATTTATAAACGTTTAAAACTAAACCAGGGTTAACACTTATCGCGGCACGTTTCAGACGTTTTGTCTTTTCGTTTTGAATTTTTCGCCATTTTTTGAAAGGGGCCAGCCACTAGCTGCTGTACACACATTTAGTTTAGTTAGTTTGTTCGTTAGTTTAGTTAGCGATCTCCGCGTAAAAAAAAAGAACCTCGTAAACCGTGTTCATACACACAGACAGCAAAAGGTCGCGGATACAAGGGGGTGATCACCTAAAATGTAGTTTTTGACACAACATTTTAACAGACACATGTTCTTTCTGCGATATACCGAATAGGAAGAATAACGCTCTCTTGACTGCAGATTATCATACTTTTCACGCGGTTCGTACGTTCAGACAGTGCAAACATACGGACATGTCTCGGCTGTGGGCGGTTTCAAGCGACAACGGCGGATTATTATTGACCGCGATCAGTTTGAGTCCAGGTATTTACCTGCAGTATTATTGACGCGTCTATAGTCTCGAAATCGGAGCTATAAATCAAACGACCAAAACGGATTATAACATTCGAATCCGAGCTCTACGCATACCGTACTCACGTGCACGCTGCGTAAAAAGATGCGTTTTATAATACTATCGTGGTTTTGTTTCGAATTTCACGCCTGTTTTTGAAACCGACGGTTAAATTTTTTAGAAAAATGGTAGCGTTGGTTTCGAAACGTGTGCGTACCGGCGATTTCGGTACGGGTTCCAACAAGAGTGTTATCGACTCGTGTCAAAGCGGTTATGTAATATATTACAGCCTAATATTCAATGTCTACAAACAGAGCGTAAAATAAAAATTGAAAAATACAACAAAAACCACCCAGTATTGAAAATGTAGTCTTTCAGCTGATACGGGTGGTGTACTACGGACTCGTCATTGTTTTCGTGCGGTTTTCCGTCTGCACGACCGAGAAAACGTAACTACGGGCGCCCAAGACGCATCGTGTATGAATAATAAACAACGGACGTGATATAAAATAATATCATCGTTTATATTTACACGCCAAAAAAACGCACGTTTTACTGACACAAATACACGTGTATTATTATACTATTTAATCAACATTACATAAAGACTCTATAGAGGCCGACACCAACAAAGTAAAGCGAATAAATTAAGTCCTTCTCAATCCCGCGAAACGACGGTTTACAATAAACACAGATCGGTGAACTCGGTTGTAGGTCAATACTCGCATAAAAACAACGTTTAAAATAAAATGTTTTATTTTTCAAGCGTACACAATAACAACGCGTAAATTTTTTTTTTTTTGAAAAGTACAATATATGCAGCGAATGCGACAAGTCGCCGAAATTTAAAATTTTTTTTTTATTAAAACCAAAAGGAAAAGTGGTTACCGATGTACAGATTACGATACCCTGGGTATTCGACGAGAAACGAAACGCACGACGAGAAACGAACCGTATGATGATAACATCACGAGGGTGATGTTTGATCGGAAGATTCAGGTCGAAGGGATTTCGACGATCTTCCACGGCGAGCGTTGCAGGCCGCGCGGCTTGCACGTCTGCGCGTGCCGTTTCATGTCGCTGCTCCGCCTGAACGGTCTGCCGCAGTTTTCGCACGCGTACTGCGGTATCACGCCGCACTCCCTCAACAGGTGCCGGTTCAGGTCCTTGTTGTACTTGTAGTCGCGACCGCACAGGTTCGGACACGTCTTCCGTCCGCTGCCGGGACCTGCACACGGGGAAGCGAAACGCAAAACGTTAAAAAATTCGTTCTACGCGACGGGTAAAATCTGCGAGACTGCAGGCCAAAAGCCAAAAGACCCGGTGGTTAAAGAGTTGATGAACTCGTATTATTTTTATTTTTTTTGATTTGGTTAGTACGAGTCAGAAAAGACGATTGTTATTCCGAAAGAAAGAAAAAAAAAAATGTTCGAAGCGGAGGAAACGTCTTACTATAGGTACAACAAGCGTTTAAAATACGAACTGCTCTATCTTTGTTTTAACGTGATAAAATCTATTTAAAAAAATGTTTTTTCTCAATCGAAATACAGTTGTTAGCGCGCCCAGCCTCGCAAATGCGCGTTCTCATTTTCGCGAAATTCCGAGTGTTCCTGCAGGGGCGTGGCCCACGAACACGGGAGAACATTTCCAAGGGGGTTGAAAAATTATGGTACCGTCGACAAATACTTCGTTGTATAAATCCAATTGCAACGTGTAATATTATTGCAATCTCGAGGAAAAAAAAATAACGCGATGGATGTAAAGGATACGGAGGGTTGTCAACGTGTGTGTAGAGGGGACGTGAATTATCGCGATAAGTGTAGGGATCGGAGAACAAGGGATGATGGCCGACCCCAATGTTTGAGAAGACGGTTAAGAAGAAGATGAAACGAAAAAAAAAAAACCACGATTTCAATCCCTAAAACCTGTCCCCTGTGTCCACCACGCCTGCACTGCTGACATTGCATACAGACTTATTGTTGATGAGACACAGCGTTAATTACTCGTATTCGCGAGATTTTTTGCGTTTTACTCATAACTACTACTACAGGTACTATACGCCTAATCGTTTTTCTATAGCCTGTACGTAAGATAGATACTAGCGTTTTATACACAAAAAAATACAGTGAACGATGACGTTTTCTGTGACGGTGTACACGACCTTTCGAATGTGAAATATTGTAAGAACGAAAGGGTTCGAACTGGACTTTCGAAGGTTTTAAGGTTTTGGGTCGGAGTATTTTTCCGATCCGCGTTTCGTTCAATAATTTAAATTCTTTTAATCGTGTATGAAGTCCTTTTGAAATCGATTTAGAACTTTTTCAGTGTTAGGTGTTCAACGAACACGATTACAGATCGAATTACATCTGCAGTTTTATAACCGAGGAAATTGTTAAGTACATCATTCGTTTTTCATCAACCCCCCTACAGTTATATGGCACAGTATTAAAACGCTACAAACACGTTCGCATAAAACATATAAATGGTACAGCGGCCGACTAGTATAGGCCACCGTGTTTCGGACGAAACGAATAAGAACACATTTTATAATGTAATATTGTATAATATGTGCCGTGTAGATTGAAATTCGAACAAAACGGTTAAATTTTCGTTGGTATGAATAAACCGGTGATTATAACCAACGAAAAAATAATTTACACGTGTAACAATGAAGGCACGGCTATCAAACAAACATATATAATAATACAGGAATTCAAATAAATTTCACTGCGGCTGGTCCAACACGCCGTGAATAAGGGCTCGGTGCGTGATCATGTTTTCTCTCTTCGCGAATTTTTTGTCGCATTTGTCGCATCGAATCGTGTTGACGACATTGCACCGCAGATGTCTATTCAAATGTTCTTTCAGCGACTTTTGTCGTTTAAACGATCTCGAACACATGGCGCAAGCGTGCGCGGCCTTCGTCGCAGTATCGCGGCCTCTCGTCGCGTTTCCCTTGTTCGGATTTTTGCCTGCAGACCCGAGGCGACCGGTAGTTTTCACTAGAAAAAATAAAAACCAATTAGAACGATCATTTTTAAACACTTTTTTTTAACAGGATTAGTGTTGGTGAGTACGTTTTCTAGCTACGCAAAGGTCATGTGTATACACAAATAACAATGATGACAATTACTGTCGTAAACGGTTTCGTTAAGTTTGCAAGCCAACGCGTTCAATCATTGGAGATTCATCGACAAGCACAGCACAGTGAATAAGCGAAGACGACGGTCAATAAAGCAGTTAGTATAATAAGTGAATGCCGAAAATGGATTCATTTGCACTTAATAAGATCAGTGGTAGGCAAAGGCGATGTTTTTCCTGCAAAATCCGCCGCACATTTTTCGGTTTTTTTTGGCGCACAGTTAGATACTGTAAACCTAACTGGGAATTTTTTTTTTTTCAGCAGTACCGTCATTATGTAGTTGATGTCGCCACCGCACAAACCACGTTCTGATCGGTCAACCGCACCTAAAAAACATTCCACCGACAGATGACAATAATCACATATCCGTATAACAAGAAAAACTGTCCGTTCGCAATAAGCAACCAGGAGGACCACGGCCGTTCACCCATACCCGTGGCCCACTAACCCAGCCATCAGAAATTAAAGCGACACTTTATGTACAAGATAGCCGCGTCACTGGCTGTCTGATCGTCCATCGACGTGCATCAAACGCACGACTGTTCCGTAACATTAGCACGGGGCTCAACAAATGAGAATAAAAAAAAAAAACATATAAACAATAAGTTGTATATTTTATAACCATGGCAAGAGTACGATTCATTTATATTATGTTATGGTAGAAAACGTTTTACATTTTTCAAACGTTTCGCTCGTAGATTATCACATCTATTACGAGTTGAATATTTTTTCTCTAATTCGTTTATAAAAATATAGATTACACGAAAACCAAAAACGACGAACGCAAAACGTCGAGTTTTTACATTACCGATGATGGCGCATTGGTTTTGTACAACAAAATCTATTTTGGATGAGTTTTTTTCAGACGTACAATACACAATAAATCACCGGTACACGGTGTGGTGGTGGAGCGATAGTTCTTCTCAACGGGGAAAACAAATAACAAACTAAAAAATAAACTCTACATTAAGTAGTTTCATTGGGCACATTTGATAGTACGTTAAAAATATATACGATTTCTTTTTCGCTCCTCCGGGAAAACAGCTGTTCTAATTGAAAAAAAATGTAAAACAAATATTGACCAGACGATTCACGCGTATAACTCGCGTAAACGGATTACATTATATAAAAAAAAAAAACAAATAACACAATGTTTAGAGAAATATTCTAAATTACGATAACATAATCGATGGTACGATATAGGACGTCTATTGTTGGGTTATAATAATTCTTGGAACTATATACCCCGACCGGCAGTGGCGTATCCAGGAATTTTGTGTATCCTAAAAAAAAACAGTAAAGTCAACATTCAATTAAAACACTTTCGGACAGTGTAATGAACTGTTATTATTATCCCCCAGACTGGTTCGTGACATTTGTATAGTGCCTCAAATCGGGTCAAAGGCGACCGGAAATTATTTTACATATTGTATAATTTCTTTTTTGTCCTTGTATCGTTAATTTTAAAAATTTCATAGTGAAAATCTCGAAAACAATTCTTTCACACTTAGACGTAAAGATTTTTTTCAAATTCTATAGTTTGCGAGACCAAATCAATTTTTTGGTAAAAAAAAAAAAACAAAACTATATTAAGACAGAATCGTCTTTCAAGTACAAAGGCCCTTTAAAAAATTGTAAAAAAAAAGGTAACCGACGTAAACTACAGAGTATCGTAATTATTGAATGGTAGAGAAACCATCGACACGATACGTGTACTAAAAACCATACTTCGAT
Organism: Hormaphis cornu; assembly: GCA_017140985.1. NCBI lineage: Eukaryota > Metazoa > Arthropoda > Insecta > Hemiptera > Hormaphididae > Hormaphis > Hormaphis cornu. Next base: position 20,341,755 of record CM029364.1, read on the forward strand.
GACAATGAGGAAACAAAGGTGAATAACGTTGATACGGCCGAATCATCTGGTGGAATTTCTCTCGAGTGTGAATCCGTATAAAAAAATATAACGTATAAGAAATGGACGAGAATCGTACAAACAGCACAAAATAAAAAGAGCGAATTGCAGAAAAGCAAATACATGTTTTTACACATTGAAATCGTTTCGTTTTATTATTATATTTTGGAAACGACTCATTAAAAAATTGTTTGAAATATTCGTACACGAATTATGGCGTGTTCGACCGCGATAAAGATTTCAAAAGTAAGTTTCATCTCTTCGCGAACCAAATACAAAATCTCAAAACGCACGGTTTATTTGTATTATGTAAACTACTCTCGGTTCGATCAATATAAATAATCGAATTCAAAATTTTTAACCCACCCGAGTTGGTGACCGACACGAATCCGCGTTCGGAGGGCTAAGCAATCCCACACCCTCAAGTTGCGACACTGCTACTACTAACCGCATGGCTAATTCGAATCGCCGCCGATGTGCCATTCGCTGTAGAACGAGTAAATTTCGTCCGGCACGTTCGCCGCGGCCGAGTCGCGGTTGTTCTGCTGCTGCTGCTGTTGCTGCTGCTGCTGCATCCGCCGGTGTATGGTGTTGCGGTGCGTCTTCATGTTGTCCTTTCGCGTGAACCTCTTCATGCAGATGTCGCACTGAAACCGCGGCGGCAGGTTGCCGCACGACAGCTGGTGGCTCTTCAAGTGGCTGCTCCGCTTGAACGGCTTGAAACACTTTGCGCAGCGGTACTGCGGGCCCACGCCGCACTCTTTGGCCATGTGAAAGCTCAGGTGGGCCTTGCGCTTGTAGTTCCGGCCGCAGTTCGGGCACAACCACCGGTCGTCCGCTGCAACGAAAACGTGTCGGGTTTTATACGGTTTGTTTATCGTGTGTCATCGCGGGTCGGCTCTATCGCGTAAAACGTATCGTGAGTGCGACAACAAGCTGCGTAACAAAAAAAAATTTAAACTAAAAAAAAAAAAAGACGAGAAACGAACGCGACGTAAAAGAGCCGGTGGTGTACCGTCAATATTGGACGAGAGAAAACGGACAGAAACGGTGCGGACGAGGAGAGAAGAAAAAAACCGAAGCAGCGATAGTTGCGGTTACGAGCGTAGAAGGAAAAAAAGGTAGGTACACCTATTACGGAGGAAGACTGAAAAGCAGCAATGGACGGTTGAAAAAGACAAACTACGAGGATTGTTGTGTGATTGTGTGTGCATGGGACGCGAATGGTCGCGACAAGTGGACGGATAGGACAAGGGACCGAAAATGGTTGCGAGGAAAGCGAAGAAGAAGAAGAATCAACTAGATAAAAAAATAGTAATACAAGCAAAACACAAGGCGGTGTTACAATAAAAAAAAAAAAAACAATATTGTTCATAACACGCGCATAACAACAATAAATATTATATTGGAACCATTAAAAATTCTTTTTTTGCGTAAAGTTCGAGACGTTTTCTCAAAGTCGTGTCATGACGATAATAAATTATAATGCGAAAAAAAAACGTTGTTTAAAATGCGAAATTTACACCGCAAATACGAAATGGACGTTTCAGTCATAAAATTAGGAAGAAAAAAATGGAAGATTTAACAGTAGGTTCTTTAATGAAAATAAAAAAAATCGTCACATAATTACTATACGTCACAAAAACAGTTTTAAAAATACATGGTTTTACATAATATTCTAAGCATATTATATGCGTATCGTACTGTTAAATTACTAATACATAAACGCTATATACACGATCGATAGATTCCCAACTGATTGATTGCAGAACAACAATGCTAGCAAAAACATGAATTTGCCTCCAGGTTTGTTAAATGACAATGTTTTAGGATTGGTAAACGCTAAAATAAAAAACACCCGCAGCTGTAGTTAAAACGCCTGTGTTTTTACTGTTTTTTGTGTACACAAAACAAATTGAGTAGTACCTCTTCAAACCATAACGTGACATAGTATATTGGATTTGATTTACAAAGTATAACGAATTTTTTTTTTTTTAGTCCTGTAACATTATTACTGTTTGGACAAAGGTATATCGCGCTATCAGTCTTGAAGCAATATTATACTAAACATAAAAAATAGTTTTAAAAAGATAACAATTTATACGTACTACCTATAAAAAAAAAAAAAATAGTCGCACCTCTACAGAGGAGAAGAAAAAAAAAAAAAAAAAAACGATACAAGATCACAAAACTTAACAGAAATTCAAAAATCGACGAGATACTTAATGTGTAGGATTGTATATTATAAAATAATATATTATAGTTATATCAAATCAACAACAACAAAATGATAACACAGTCTATATACGAAGGAAACGTTTTTGATTCTTAATGATATTATATAATGTCTACAGAGATCACTAATTACGTTGCAATTGGTAAGAACAATGTGAAAATAATAAAGACAACATTAGAGAAAAACGGTATAAAAAGAAAGAAAACCACTATTCTTTCATGGTATGAAACTGCAGTGAACTTGAGACAAATGTTTTTTCAGATGCTCCTTTCTCTTAAAGTTTTTAGCGCAAACGATACAAGGGTGCTTGGGCGGTAGTCCGCACTCGTGTAGGTAGTGGCTTCTCATGTTTTTTTTATGTTTGTAACTTTTCCCGCAATCGTTCGGACACCAATATCGTTTGTCGTCGACACAATCTGAAATATTAATGGACAGTACACATTATAGATTAATAAAATAACAATAATATTGTCATCAACGAGTAACAAACGAAATACCTCGGAACACTATGGTATCTACACAACCGATTATAATGTGTGCGTTAAATGTTCGGTATAAATGGTTTTTTTTCTTTATACCTTTACGTAAAAATGACATAAAAAAACATGCAAATACATATACACCTGAGATCCGGGCCTACGTACGTTGGCTTTCCGCCTTAATGTGGCCCCCTTAAAGCTCCGTAGCTTTTTTTTCAATTTACTACAGTTCAAACCGGTAATTAATATAACTATAAAACGACGAAAATCAATATCAAAAATCTGCTCCTAACTAAAAAAGATATTTAATATCGGCCCATGAAGTGTACCTACGCTCGTGATGGTAAATTCCGCCGACTATATACTTCATTTCATTTGCGAGCTGTCAAAAACGAACAACACGACAACAAACAACGGATATAGATTAACCTTTAAAGAAAGTATTTACGTCACTACTTTTAAATTCGATTATATTTTACAAGGTGTAAAAATGTAAAACGAACGGTTTCAAAAAATATCGTTTTCTGTATTAGTTCAAACATTGATAGTATTAATTGTTCTATTCGAACAAAACGCGTTCTTTCCGATTTCGAAATGAAATCCATACCTGAAAAATGTAACTATTGGGTTGATAAATAAAAAAATTAATAACAACTATTTCAATACTGTAAAAATAGTTAGTCAGTAATTTATGTCAAGACCAAATATAAAAATGAACGAGTTTTAATACCAATGTAAAATATAATTTTAAATATTTACTACGTGAGACATATTAATTATTATGTACAACATTTGATACAATTTCTTATAACTATTTCAAAACATCGAAAAATAGATCCTCGTATAACACTCGATAGTACTAGAACTGCTAGACTCCAGTGTATGATCAACGAATTACTTTTGTGTAAAATCAAGTCCAACATAAACAGTTACATTAATTATGCGAACAAATCAAACAAAATGGTTTATAGGTACAACCATAACTGTTTTTGAAAACAGTCGTCTTAAGTCTAATAAGTACTCTAGCCCGTCATACAACATGAATTATAATAAAATATGAAAAAAACCTCACAAACTGCGTATTATTCTTTATTATTTTACCGTTCTAACGACGGATAAAATATTTCGAATTGATTACTGTTACGTGTAAGACATTGTACAATCATTACTCAAAGCCTGTACAAAATCTAATTTAATATGTATAGTACACGTACGCAGGCTTATTAGATTAACATAAAAAAAAAAAATAGAAATACTTAGATAACTAGGTACGAAAATAAATAATAAAAAAACCGTGTATATTTTTATGATTGCGAATCGATGTGTCCGTCCAAGTTGGTGGGCGCTATCACTTCATCAACGATCCGTGAACGCCGATCATGTGACAGTTGAGGTTACCTTTTTGCGCGAACATTTTGCAACAAAGAGCGCATTTGAATTTACGTTCTACGCCGCATTCGTACTTCAGATGCCGCACGACACTGTCTTTTCTTTTGTAGGTTCGACCGCACAGATTGGGGCATTGGAACGGTTTGGCTGAAAAATGTTTTAATTTTTGAACACCAATTCACCACCATTGGGGAATTGTATTACATATTTTTCGAACTAAAACAATTATAACATTATAATTTTTCACAGACAACTGACAGATTACGACATATTATGTACATGTAGTTAGGTATAGAGTTAGACGAAACTAAAAAGCGCAACAAAACCGTCGGGTACAGACCAATCAATATTATACAAGTCATAACGTTATTAATTAGTAGGTAATGTTATGCGTTACAAAGGCATTTTTCATGTACGTATTTATTGTTTGCGGAATTGGAAATTTAAGGTTAAATGCGTTTGGCTTTGTGTACAGATCCCGTCAGCCGTTCCAAAATTCATACACACCATGCCGGATGACGACTATTTTTTAAGGGATAAAATTTCGGACGATTTCTACGCCGCTTTCAACTTTTGCAGCATTCGTCAAATATGCGAACACTGTGCGAACACAGCTTTCACGCCTCGTAGTAGGATGGTCTTATAACTGTTTTTTTTTTTTCACCTTAAAGAAGAAGACCATCCATATCGGACATGGATTTTCGTTAAAAACCGCCTCAAAATATTAACTGTAAAACGTATAAAAACAGGTCTAACTCAGGCTACGTGTGGTAAACTTTCAAACTGTAGGAAGTCTTCTTCTTTTCAGTAAAAATAAAAAAAAATCATTCCCAGTCCTTTTCCTTTAAGTAGGTACCTACACCGGCCGTTACCGCTCGGTTCATGCTCGAAGAAAAGCTGCATGTATTTAGCGCAGATAGCAGAGTTTCGCTAACGGCGAGATTACAGTATGAATTCGTTTTTAAACTTTTTAAAGCAACGGTGTAGGAAAATCCTCCGCCGACGTTCAATAATAATCGCATCAGCATACACACGTATACCATTCATCGTTATGTTTATTGTACACACTTAATTTAGTTTTTTTTTTTATATAATATTTATCACGAATAAAATAATATATAATAGGTACAGTAACCGCGTATTATAATATAGCAAAAATGCACGGATATTGCGTTTATTGCGTTGCACGAGACGGAATGTTGAATTTCTTTCTTGCACGAGCTCCTACATAAATTATATTATCGTACGATAATATTATGTAGAAATAAAGAATCGTAACAATTCAACGTATCTGCAGGAATCCACGCAATTTTCACCGGTTTTCCTGTAAAAATGTAATATATTCAAATATTAATTTAACAAGTTTTTAAACTAACACGCGCAGTTCAAAGTTATTTGATAAAAAATATAAAGTTATTTGATTAAGATAACTGCACATTGTACATACCTATGTTATACATACATATACTTAAAACATGATTTGACTTAATTTAACGAATCTACTCAATAAACATATAAACGGATATCACGCAAGTATATTATATTAACATCAGTCAAATTTTATTTCAGTACACAAGTTATTTATTTTTCAGTTTACGCCTTTAAAACGACACGTTCAACTTTACGTATTCCGACTACACCGAACTAATAATAATAATACATTAGTTAAATGGGTGTACAATTGACACACGATTATAAAAATATTGCACCTTTCATTAAAAACATTAACGCGGGCGATATACATGTGAAATTACGCGTATGGTACAATGATGTTTTGCAAAATACACAAAACTGGTTAGGTATATTATATTTTTGGCTCGTTGACCTTACGGAAACGCGCGTTTAAAGGACCGATGAAAACATAACGTAACAAACGCCTTATCCATTGTTAAGTTAACATTATCATTTTGAATACTTCAACAACGAGTTAACAATATTGTCAGGGACATGTTGTCGTTTCGGATATTCTTCAACAGAGAGACGACCATTTTAAACGATAATAATAATGTACAACAACTAATACATCGTATTTTTCAGCTCCAGTATAATACAATAATCGCGACCTTTTGTAAACAAATACCTACTATTCAACCGGGTAGCTTTTTCAGACGAATTTAAAACATACTTCGTACAAATTACGTAGGTACTATATATAACTCGAATTTTAGTTTTTGCACATTCTATTGGGTAACGTTATGACGTCTTATAAAATGTCGGCTTCCACAACGGAACCGTTAGTAGGTATTCCGACGGAGTCAAGGAAACGAACATTTTACGAATGGAAAACGGAAGAACTTGCGCGGATGATTTCGTTCAAACAATCATTTTGTTTACTTATAAATAAGATAAAAGAATATGATTTATCTAGAAAAAGAAAATTGGATGAATTTTTTTACACACGGATTTAACGCCACGACGCAAAGGATCTTCATAGGATAGTCGAATTTTGCAAATTTTAATTTCGGTACGAAAATAATTACGTTATTCGATTTAAAGCATCCGTTGAACATAATACCGTAGAATCATACGACGCGGCACGGAACCATCATGCAGGGCCCTATACATCGCTGCGATTTTAACTTGATTAATATTTTTGTTTTTCTATCGAAACACTTTCTTCTTCTACCTTTCCCTTCTGTTTTTTAGACTACGTTTCTCTCTCCTCTTTAATGACTATCATAAATGGCCTAAAAACATTTTTATACTATCACACAGTATATTATAGGGGAATGCGGGGCAACTTTAGTGGAGGACGCGCACCTTTAGGCTTCGATTTATCGCGGTACGCAAATTACTTTAATAACAATAGTAATCTCAACGCCAATCGTTCACAATATAGTTTTAACCGAAATTCTTAGGTATGGTTCATACTTTTTTTCTTGTTTCGTTTGTAAAAAAAAATAAAAATCTTTGTCCTCAAACGGTCCACTCAGTTTTTCGACAACGTTACAATACACATCAGTAATGACAATAACGATTTTTTTTTCCGAAAAACATTACGCGTACGACCGAATCGATGCGCGTTTTGACGTTCGATCAGGCGCGTTTTTCGCTTCGCTCCACATTCCCCTGGCACATTCCTTTAATGAACGGTCGGTTTAACACATTTATCGTCACGTTTATCATGCCGCGGTACACTAGAAAAAAAATAAACAAATAAATTAGGTACAGATAATGTCGTAGCGCTAATTCGTTGAGAACACGAAGAAGAGTAGGTGCTTAAATAATATTATATTGTTGCTGAAAATCAATATTTTTATACGATAAAACGAACGTCTATCATGTTTTCAGTGAAAACGCAACGCGAACAAGGGCTATGACAGTATTATCGTGTTACAGAAAAAATAATAATAATAATATCATCGAAACAGGACTGGCATGACACATTACGGCGACCGATCATCAGATGCTGCCGCGTGTTAGGCGTTGGACGGTCACCGCCGTGGACGGTGCAGACTTGGCCGCCGCTTGGCTCGTGTTGTGCACGTTGACCCGGTGATCTCTAAGCGTCGTGTTCCGAGTGAACGATTTCGAGCACAAGTCGCAGTGAAACTGAGGTTCGAGACCGCACTCGTACCGTTTGTGTCTAACGAGGCTGCCCAAGTTGCGGTATTTACGCCGCCGGCAGCCGTCGCAATAATAAAAACCTACAAGGAGAGAAAAAAAACACAAAAAAAAAAAACGATGAAAAGAAAAAAAAAACGACGGAAATCGAGTAAAACGCAAAGAAATCAAACGCTTGACGAGATACGGGTGCACACGTGACAAAAAAAAAAAAAATCACACATCTCGGTACGGCAGCATAACATTATACATTGATTTTGTTCAATAGGGTTTTCAACAAAATTGTGTTGTTATACTCGTATACATATATATATAGCGACTATACACAGCTTGTCGCGCAGCTACAGCGAATGGTTTAAAATAATTGATTCTGCGTGTCCAACGTCCGATGTATTTTAAAGGGGTTTTTTTTTTATTATTAAAAAACAACACAGGTTTTGACATCTAGGTATCTGGAAAAATCGTATTCCGTTTCGGCATCGTTGTCGATCGAAAAACACAACGAAAACACACGCGTTATATTTACTATATATATATATTATAACAACAGTCGAAAAGTTACATCGGTCGGTGGCGACCTGCAGCACACGAAATGGCTGGCGTTCGCAGATGTAGCGCGCGTGTGTAACGATAAAATAAAAACAATCGAAAACGGAGAGATCCATCCCGTACACGACGGAACTGTACAAATACGTCATAGAACATAAAAATTAATTTTTTTTACATTTTCCATAAAATTGATCTATCTTTTGACCGAGGTTGAAACCGTCAAGGGGGCCCCCATTTCCGCCTATAGGACGTGGGACAACGGCACGGGGTCATCGACCCGCGGAAACCGACGCGTCGCGATTGCTGTCGATCTGCTTCGGCGGCACGTCTTCCAAGTACTTGTGCACGGATATCATGTGCCGTTTCAGGTTCGAGTACCGGCTGGACACCTTCGGGCAAAACCGACACGTGAACTTGGGATTCAAGCCGCATTCGTTGTTCATGTGGTACTTCAAACTGCACTTGTTCTTGTAGTTGCGGCCGCAGCCGTCGTTCGGACAGTAGAACCGGAGGCCGGACGCGGTCCCTGAAATACAACAACACGCGTACGAGTCGCCGGTCAGAAGTGAACGTTCCACGAACAGTTTGGCGGCGGGTTGAATGTTTAAGAGCTTATCCTGGTTACGATGACCCTCCACAGAGAAAAAAAAAAATTACACAAACACCCAGAGTCGAGGAGCGTCCCTCGTTCCAAAATTTCGCAAAGCTACACGCAGGATCGATTGGTGCCCGAACACGTTTTACCCGCAGTTTAACAAACACGGTCGGTTTGCTGGAACTAGCTGGAACGCGGCGACGATTGCGTCGGCAACGTATTGGTGGCCCGTCCATTTTGATACCTTCCCTCCCGAACACCCACCCTCTGCAAACGGAATTCCGACATCGGCTACAGCGCCGTACAGTTCCGGAAGATAATAGCCCACTTCCGTTTTCGGCCGAACGCAATTCTGTCTCGCCCCCTTTTGTAAATAATCAGTCGACGACAGTCCCTCCCCCCCAATCGAACACTATCTTGTCGACGCAAAAACGGTCGCTCCAGAGTCTTTTGCTCTTCAAATGTCTAAGAGTCATCATAAATTATCGTTGTACAAACACCCAAAATTATCGTACGCGTACGACAATCGTTGTACGCCTACGACAACTCTTGCGAGACCAGAATGAAAAAAGCCGTCATCGGGCAGCGCTTAGGGTGGGTGGCTGCACACCGATTTTCGGAGCACGAGAAGTCCTTACACGAACAGACAGACGGACAGACGACCACCAAACTATGCGCCCGGCTTTCGTATTATATATCACTACCCGTACTACATACGTGATTCACGGAATGGGCCAAAAACGGAACAAAACGTACCGAGACTCCAGTATCGATCTTAAATTTTACGAAAAAATCTCGTCGAAAAAAGTGACAAACGAAAAACAGCGCGTTTTGGAATGTGGCAGGTTATTGCGGTGTTATAAGATTGAATGATACACGCAGGGATCATCACGGGATGATGGTCGTGTCGATATGCTGTTTATAGGTACGTGTCACAGCGGTCCCGTCGGTAACGTCCCAACGAGCGAATGCAGGAATAAAAAATTCTAATTGAATAGTGATCAAAAAATAACATAACAATCTTTATTTCAGAAAGTAAAAAAACACCAACCTAGACATATTGACGCGCAATATAAAAATAGAGTTAAATCTTCCAGTTTTTAGACACGACGTTATCCAAGCGCAGTATCTGGTATTTCGGTAGTCAATACTAATCCAATTCAATCCGTTTGAAACAGCAAACGAATGAAATAAATATCGACTAAAACATTTTCGTACGGGCACGTGTAGATATATAATAATTATAAAACAATTTCTTCAAGACATTACAATATTCTTTTTATTTTCGATTAAACATTTTATCGATTGGCAGATAGATAAACGTGCACTGTTCGCAAACATAAATTCGAATGAATAAACACAAATAATGATCATCATACGCGTTACATAAATATTGTAACGAATCAAAATGTGATTTGCCAAATATAAATTAAATTCGTCCGTAATCGTCTCTTGAACAGTCAGCGTGATATGGTGACAAGCGGCCGTGAAATTATACCTCCACGAATTGTTGAACAGTTAAGTAAAATCTGAAAGTAAAAATAAATGACAATTCAATAATTGAGCAATAAATATCACGGGTGTACCTAGAACATTTATCGCGTCACATCAGTATTCACGGTTATGAAATCAAAATATTGTTGAAGGAACATAATTTCAACCTGTAAGTACCTATGTAAGACGTTTACAATAATATATAGTTCGAATTAAATTTAACTGGTAACGAAAAAGTCTGAACGATAGTTACTGTTATTATGTTATAATCTAACTGTCTGAAACATTGTCAATATTATGATGAATTACTTTAATTAACACGTTTTTTGTCTTCCGATAAATGCGTTAAGACGAGTTAATAACGATTACAGGTATTTTATTTCGGGGCCGATGAATACTTACCTACCAGCTGTCAAACGCTCCGATTAACTTTCAAAAGTCCTGAAAATAATACCAGATTTAATGAAAGTTTTTTATTCACCGTTGAATAGAGAGGGTGAAAATAATTGAAGACGAGTCTTGTAACAGTATTATATATAAATATAACGAACAATATATTTGATACATTCTTAAGTAATATTCGAAAAACAATACTGGTAAATTTGGAAGAGAACATAATATTATAATATTATAGAGCTACGCTATACCGCATGATTTGCGATGAAATAGTTCGTTTACTTAGTACATTACACATCAATATTATATATTTATAAAATATCGAGCAATACAAATCGGGGAGTTTCTTATGACTTTAACAGTTAGTTATCGATAATGAGAATTTAAAATTATTAAATCTTACGGCGCGTTCCCGCACACGGTACAAAAGATAAAACAAATTAATATATTACACGATGGTGCTCGAAACGTTATAAAAGTGACAAAATAACAATTGTTACAATTGTACGTACAAACATTCGAATAGGTACAGTATGCAGGTACACAAGTTTGGGGTGAAAGAGTTTTAACCGGAAAATCACGAACAGAATTGTACATATGAAAAAAAAAAAGTGTTTGCGTTGTCTTGGACATGTATATAATATATAAAAAACACACAGATACCTACGATTCTTATCTACCGACGATCGGTCTTAAATAATCTGCAGTCGCGGGAAACACGTTGAAAAATCGACGCGGTATCATTTTTCACGGGGTAACTTCTATAAAAAAATGAGAAAAAGTCTTGCAGAAATACACTACAAAAGCCTACCGATATACTGCAGATACGCAAGAGCATTATCAAATAGACGATACGATCGAGTCCGTTACACAAAACTGAAGTTCAAACTACCTCTACACGTAAATTTGTAGTAGGACTCTCGTACGGCACATTTAAAACTAATCAATCCCCGCACACGATTGAGTGGTTTTCTATTTTTATTGAAATCTGCAGTATACCTAAAGTAAGGACAATAGACGACACGGATAAACCGAAATCGGGTATAACATTACACTACGTACAAATACACGACGACGCACAATCACTATTTTTTAAACAGTAAAATGACTATAAGCAAAAATAATACTCTCTGTTGCGCGTGGAGGTACTACGTTTATTAACATTATTATACACGTAATATTCATACAAATTTACAGAGCGAGGACGACGAGACCGGAGGATACATCAGCAGCACACTGTACAACAGGGCGATTTTCAAAACGTTAATTTCGCAAAGTAAGTACTGGGGGGACAGATTGGTTCCAGCAAAGTGTCTCTCGTCGTAAAGAATGTATACCTACTAACTAATAACGCGTCCGCAAAAAAGCGTCGAGAAATTTTTTTTTTTTTAGAACATCCGCGTTTTGAAACCTTAGCCCTCCGTGCGTCCATCCCATGGCCAAAAATGTGCGCCCACCGTTGTGTTCAAAGATTCGGCTCCATGAACTTGTGCACGGCGATCATGTGCTGTTTCAGGTTGGACTTGAGGGCGCAACGTTTCTCGCAGATGACGCACGTGTACTTGGGCTGCTGGCCGCACTCGAACTTGAGGTGTCTGGTCAACGAGCTCCGGTACCGGTACGCGCGGCCGCAAATCCCTTCGTTCGGACACCTGTACACCGCGGCCTCGGCGACGATCCCGCCGCCACCGACGATCCAAACACCTGAATCGCGTGATGTCGTCACGCGCGGGGGGAAGACAGAAGACGAAAGGTGAATTAAAACGATGAATTTTCAATAAAAAAAAAAAACAGTTATGCGTTTCAGCGAAATAATAAAATTGTGCTGCAGCTCGCGTACATCGTGTACAAATCGCAACGAAAACGACAATGTACAACGAAGTTAATTACAGTAAAAGCGGAAGTAGAGGATACGAGACGATCGCAAGAAGTGCGCGTAAGATCGCGCGACACCGATCCCGTTAGCTGTGAAAGAATATTCTAGGCGAGTTATATATATATATAATGCGTACACAGGTACTATACTATCAAGTGTTTACAGCCATAATATGGGCATCGGTGCCCTTCAGCAGCCAAAATACCAAGTGTTCTTTCGTTTCAACCAGGGGCGGCCCCGTGGCCTCCAGAAGAGAAAAAAAACACGTTATCGTACAATACATAATCTTGTAACGACCCTGTATCATACGTATTTTGCCCGTTCTTTAATGAACTCGGCGTACACGGGTGTACGCGGCGGGAAGACGCTGAACTCTAATTTTTGGGTGTTTTTTTTAAACACCCCTGCGTTCAGGGGACTCAAAAAAAAGATTAGCCCCGGTACATCCGAAAGTCTGAAGTGTCCCTTTATTTTTACGTTTTTCAAACTCGCTTCCCCTACGGATCGAACGAACGGCGGGGGAAACAACAACAACTTTGTACGACTATGGTTATAATTTTCTTTTTTTGATCCGAGCGACTACGAACTACGATTGAACTGTCTGCTGCGACCGCGCAACGACGGCAACGGCACGACGGGCTCGATGTTGCAGAACGTCTTGTGCACTTGGACGATGTGAGACTTCATGTTGGACTTTTGGTAACATTTTTTGTCGCAGAACGGACAGAAGAACTTGGGCTGAGTGCCGCACTCGTTTCTCAGGTGGCACTGCAGCGAGATCTTGTTTTTGTACGTGCGGCCGCACCGGTTCGGGCAGCTTATGCGTTCCGAAACGCCTGAAACACACGGCACACACACACGACGCGAGATCGCGGGTTAGAAGAGAATATAATTTTTCGAAACGTACGCACGAAACGCGGCACGATGCACGCGAAAAAAACAAAAAATATGTGTACCGCGGAATCGTTATGGAAGATTTATTATATTTTAGGGATGGGCGACAATTCTCCGACAGTTTGTGAAAAAATCAAGTTTGCGCGACTACTCGAACACCTCGAACCGTTCCGAATCCGTTAGTTTTGCGGTTACGTTAGAGGTGGTGGTGTTGCTTAAGCCAATGGCTTAAAATCCGTTGTGGTTTTTACGATATTGAAAATAATATAAATGTTCGACCCATCCCTAACACAACAATAATAACGTCATAGAAGATACCGCCGGCGTGTGTGATAAAATGTACGAAAAACTAAAGTGTAATGTAAAAAACTACTGTTGCACGTCCAAAAAAGGCCAACAAAATGTACAATTGCTGTATCAATCAAACGAGCGGCAAGCAAAGCGTCATTCACTACGTGGTTTTTTTCAAATTAAACGGCATCGTAATTTAACGGTACCCGCTCGAATCGTACGCACGACAATCAGCACGATAATTACGAAAATTTTACGGTTCAGTCAATAACTGTTATATTCAAATTAGTCGACGAAAATTTTACGGTTCGATCGCAAAACGTTCAGTCAACAACTGTTATATTCAAATAAGTTGACGAAAATTTTACGGTTCGATCGCAAAACGTTCAGTCAACAACTGTCATAGTAAAAAAACGTCTTTCATCAACCGTCGAAACACGTGGGGGGGTGTACGTACGTTTAAAAACGATAATTCTAAAATACGTGTTCGATCCTACAGGTACCGCTAAATCGAATTCCGAGTTCATCGGCGATTTTTCACAAACCGTTTTAAGTAATTTAAATCGATTTTCCAATTACAGTACCTACAGCACTCAAGCTTATTCGGTTTAACACAGAACAACGCTCCCAGGTTGAAAAAAAAATACGAATCGGAACAAAACTACGCAACAACAACATTGCTATGCATGATCGCGGTGTGTGTATATACGATTATATATACAACGATCAGAAATTTTAAACCCATTGATTAATTAATATTCGTAAGACGACGGTCGTACGATAAATCTTTAACAACACGCGTTTTAAACAATAGTTGACCTAATGTCATATACAGGTATATTAATGAGCTAATTTTGACGTTTAAAACAATTTTATTTCAACAATACACAATAACGTACATGATCGCCGGTTAGTATTCGTTTTAAGACGCGTACAAACAACACTTCGGTCGGAATTATAAAACATACGAAATTCGAATTGCCGTCAGGCGTTTCGAAAATCTGATCCAGCCGTTATAATCGTTTTGTGTTTCACCACCGAATGAATGTTTAGCTCGTACTTTCTGGCGAATTTTTTCGGACACATGGCGCATGCGAAACCGGGTTCCTTGCCACAATGGAACTGTAAATGGTTGTAAACTCCTCGTTTATATTTGTACGTGTGACCACACGAGTTCGGGCACGGATAACGTGAATGCGCATCGCCTGTAACATAAATAATTATTAACAGACGGAGTCAAAGACGGGCAGGAGGTACACAATTAAGTATATACTTAACGACCGCAAAAAAGCGGTCGTTAATAAACACATTCAACACGATTGTTTTTTCTCTTTAACGACTGTCGATTTCACAAAAAAAAAAAAACGTTGGTCGTCCAACGCGACGAGTACCTACAAAAGTGTCCTCCTGGTACACAAGAAACGTCGTCTAGAAAACCCGTATAGAATGTATTGTTGTGTGTTGATCGACCGAATTATAGATACACGGTTAATGTCGAATACCGAGATAAATTTAAAAAAACAAAGTTAGTATCACTGGAGTTTTATTTTATACACGTCGTTACAATATATTATGAACACTGGCCATGTGGAGTTTAAGACGGTATTTGTAAGAGAAAATTTTTGGGCATTCGGTACATTTGAACCTGGGCGACACACCGCATTCGTTCTTCAAGTGCTGACTCAGTCCGTTATAATATTTATAATGTCTACTACACCCGTTGGGACAATGGTATCGGCCGTTTACCAAACACGATTTCAGATCCCTCTTGGTGACGACGCTGTATCTTCCGAGATGTTCTCCTGACAAAAAAAGAAAACAAAAAAAACTTATCAATTTAAAATGTTTTCGCATTGCCCAAAAATCAAACGGTCATTACGTTTTTTTAAAAGTCATCGTAGTAAAACATAATCGGAGAAAAATTGAGCACATATAACACGAATCCACACAATCCACGTGTGTTTTTCTCCGGATTTTTTTCAAATGTTTGTAATAATACGAATCTACGATTGTTAAAAAGGCAAAGTTAAAACAGTCTAAATATTATCAACAATAATTAAATCCTGTAGGCACTCGTCCATAATCGTATGGCGTATCAGGAGACATGGGGCTCGACAAGTCGACAATATTCAAAGACAACGTGTAATAACGTCACTTAAATAATATTATAGAAATAGTTACTTAACTAATTTTTTGTCACTACAATCTTTACATTTTAAACCTTTTCAACACAAGTTTTATACTAAATAAATTACGCTTCACAAAATATTTCATTGTGTAGTCGCATAAATAACAATAATTTTCTCTATCTTACCAGAGTGGGTAGAAAATCATCAGTCGTATTACGGGTTTTAACAAAAAGCAACCGTGTATTACAATTGAAAACAATCAAAGTATATTTGTAGAATGCGCATAAGTAACGATAAGAAACTGTGTCCATTTAATAATTATCTATAAGTTTTTGACGAAAATTATTTTATACAAACGAAAAACAAAACAAGAATAAGCTATATACCTAAATAACATACGAGCTAAAGATCGACTGTTTTTGTTGTTTAAATTTAATTATGTCACGACCGCTGACAAATCAATGTATTATAATGGTTTACAGCATCATTTACGTACATCAATATCCATTCAAGATATTGAAGATAAAATAATAAGTACATAACTCAGCAAATATAATGTTTAATGGGAACATCATAATTTATCTATTTGTTATAAACAAACACCAAGGTTACCTATGTCTAAAAAAGCAAAATGCGTTAAATTTAATTTATTTTAAGACTGTTTTGGATTTATTTTGATTTAAATCTACCGGTAGGTATTTGTCAAAGTTATGGAATACAAAAGAAAATCAATAAAACGTGATTTCAGTTTTTAAGAAGACACGAAGAAAAAGTAACAAATTGACAAAGAACTTGTTACAATAAAACTCCGTGTTGTATGGCTCTATGGAATTGTAGAGAATTTTTACGAGCAAAAGTTCCTTGACATATATTGCAACGAAACTGTTTACCGCATGTATACAACCTATGTTTTTTCAAGCAATTCAAATTTTTGTACTTTTTGCCACAGACATCACAGTTAAGTTCTGAAACAAGAACAATACATTAAATTAGTCATGATAAATGTTACCTATCTGTCGGTTTTGTACACAACCATTAAACGCATGGTTGCTATTTATAATATTTAGAAAACTGCCTTAATTCTGAGTGGGAAAACGTAAACACTTGAAAAAATATTATCGATTGTAAAAACTAGATTACTATATTTAATAAACCAAAAGTTTCAAAAATTAAACACAATTCACTCGGTAAAAAGTGTATATTTTTGTGATTTTCGTTTTATCAAATTTAGTGTAAACAGTCACAAGTGCTCAGTTTTAATTTTTGTAAAAACTAGATTTGCAATCAATCTAATACTCTTGTTTGTTCTTAATAATTTTGATCATAGGTACTTTGTGTAAATTCTGTACATTGTTAAGTCATAAAAATACATTTTAATTTGTCAAAATTATAAATAAAACCCAATCTACCCAACATTACTGTATTGTGATTATAACACGGTTTACACGCAAAGCTGTGAATAGCAACTTCAAACCTTTAGTGAAAAAAAATTAGAAATACTAAGAAGAAATCATTTGAAAATCAGGACGGTCCATCTAAATCTAAACAAAAGCCATCCAAAACACTAAAATTTTTAATCACATTACACGAATCATCACTGTTAATTGACCCACAATAATAACAATCAACTGACGTACGATTCAAAATAACAAACCAAATAAAATTTCACAGAATTTTAATCTATATTTTAAAACAATAAGACCAATGTTAAAATTAAAAAGACAAAATGGTTTATTCTAAGTAAACCATATTGAAACATTATAAACATTGCATTTTGCAAACTTCAAGGGGAACAATCCTGGGTATATTATATTATTAAAGCGCAAAATATGAGCAAGGTGCTGCAAAATCAAAAAGTCTAAGTACTTTGAAAAGTACTTTAGACGAATTTTCCTCTTAAAACAAAAAATAAATCACGATAACATTGATTACTTTGGTTTTCAAAAAGATACTACACATTTAACCAGCATCATTCCCCTTATTCGCATGTTCGTACCGTAAATAATAAATTGCAACTGCCATGCATATTGTTAGTATAATGTTAAAACTAAATATACCTACACATAATATGTATACATTAAAAAAAAATACCAAAATTAAATAAGTAATTTTAATAGTACGTATTGTAAATGAAACTATATAAACCGAATATTTCTCATAAGTCATTTCCAACTAAGTTGTTTATGAACATTGAGCATGTGGGCTTTGTATGACACCGGCTGTTTAAAGTATTTATTGCACATATTGCAAAAGAATTTCGGTTTGACGCCACATTCGTACTTCAGATGATTGTGAATACCCGATCTGGTTTTATAAACACGGCGACAACTTTGACGATGACACTTATACGTAAGTTCACCGGTTGGTTTTTTCCCTGTTAAGAATAAAACGTACAACATTAGATTGGTCATAATGTATGTAGTAACAGTGATAAAAAATAGTTATTAAAATATCTCATAAAATTAACCAAAAACATAGGTACTGAAAAACCTTAAAACTTAAGCAAGCTTTTTCTTTTTGGTAATAACTAAAATTTGGTAAAAGCGTGTCAGTGTAAAACTAACGAGGAAAACCCTGCAAACTTTGTTGCATTAAACTAATTTATTTACAAACATAATAAGTAGGTACCCTTATAATACATAATGTTGTATCTACCTATATAAATGTTAAACGTTTGATATTACGAGGAAGAGTGTAAGTGATTGCGATAAGTTGATAAAAAAGCATTGATTTTTTGTCGATAGAACAAAAGACAACTGGATAAAGTATAATAATCGCTTGGTAAATAAAACATTAATCCTGCTATGTCGTACTCGTAGTAACCAATTGCTTTATTTATATTACATCATAGATAGAAAAATACTGAACAGTTCCGAAATGCCTACATAGTTTATACTTACATAGTCGATACTTATTTTTTAAAATACAAACTATAGTAATAAATCATGTTTTTGTTCTTAATAACATAGAAGGTATATTGAAATAAAACTTATACAAGGTTCAAATTAGAAAATGTATTATTATTCATTAGTAATATACGATCACACAATTTTTATAATTTTATCAACTGTATTAGTGTGTTCTAATACGCGTGTTTTGACATATTTATACTCACAGGCTGTTTAGTAAATCAGACACTTTTCACAGTACAATTTAGTAATAACATAATTTTATTTCATTCGTATTTGGTGACTTATTATTCCTCTCCTGTATTTCTATCTACACAGCCACCATTCATACTTTTTACACATATTATAACGCATAGTTAGGTTAATTAGATACAAGATAATCAAAATTGATATATATATATGTATAAAAATACAAACAAATTGCACCAACAATAAAGAGACCGGGCAATTTTTATGAGAGCCAAGCTTTGAGGATAAAACTCATTTGCCACACCCTTGCGCTAGCCTTGTATTCATCTTTTACAAGTAACAATACATACTTTTACAAACTATAAGTCAAATTTTAAAATAAATGGACTTCATAATCTATCTCATACTTTTTTGATTATTCTAGAAAACTTAAACTGTAACTTTTTATAGATACAAACTAATCGTTTCACAAAAACAATGTTTCATTTCTTTTAAAATATTTTGATTCAATGAACAAAATATTAAGTATTTAAATTTGATCAAAACACTAAAAACAATTGTGTTGTTATAAAAAAAAAAAAAACTCAATCTTTAACATTATCATAATTTCATGTAGATCAAAGTACCAAAAGTTTAATACTAAATTAATTATTAGATTTAGATTGTAATTACATTAAATTCAAAAACCTAATAATACAGTCAGCATTAGTTGTCACAAATAATTTTTTCCTCGTAAATATACGTTACAAATGTCAAGAAGACGAGCAAGTAAGAGTAAGAGATTATTACCAATAAACATTTATTGCGTTAGAAATAAAATTATAGATATTTAATTCTAGACTGAATCACCGCATGTAAGTATGACAGCTACGAACAGTTAGGTGCTTACTTAATCACAAATAAAAAACAATGATAATACATAGAAATAATTTAACTTAAAAATAAATAGTGAATAATTCTAACAAGGAAGATTTTCTTATATATTTATGTTAAAAATACTGGTACAAACGACATACTTTCATACAAATTGGAAAATGTTTTAAACAACTTGTAACGGGATTTTGTACATAATTAATCAGTAGGTAACATAAAAGATAGGAAATATAAGTAATACTTATAAGAATACTTATAAGAATTTAAGGTATTCCAAAACGGGGTAGGTTTTGCTTACTTCAACATAGATACTTTAAGATTGTATGAACGTATACATCTGTGAGAATATTAATACAGCAATACTACTAATAAAACAATACATATTATTTTGTTACAGTTGAAATCATATTTCAAATTTTTTTGTACAAAAACCAATATTAACAAGCCAATAATTGGAGTAATACTACAATAAAATACTGAAAATTTATTGGAATATACAATACGCACTAAAAAGTGTATAATTTTTGTAATTTTGGGTTTATTAAATTTAGTATATAATATTCATTTTAATCTGTGTAACTGAAAACAATTTATTTTTTTTTTTATATATATAGGTACCGTAAAATAAGGATACTTTGCGCCTTGGGGGTTAAATTTACACCGAAAATGTTTTTCATTTTCAACTTATCAAACCGCTATCACTTTGCAAACCTTTTGCAATGAACGTCAAAATGTTTTAAACTATCTTGTTCCGGACAAAAATAACTAGGGTATGAATTATTTTTTCTATAAAAGTACCACGATTTTGTTTCATATTACGCCTTAGTAATTTAAAAAAAAAAAAAATTGCTAAAATTAGTATAGCAACTTTATTTAGTTTTTTTTTTTTCTTTTCTCAAATACAGCAGTTTTTACGACCTTAAGACGACACTGGTATACTTTGCATCATGAATAAACATCTATGTTAATCTAATGGATTTTTGTCAACGGTGCAAAGTAACCCAACATCACAAAAAACTATGCACCGACCGCTGTTTATTTAAAAAAACTTAAAATAAAAAAATACATCAAATTTGAAAACTCTTGAAAATTTCATTATTCTCACCTATCTAATGATATCAATTTGTAACACATAGTATTATGTGTTTGTTTAAAGTTAAAAAAAAACACGAAAATTGGTGCAAAGTATCCTTATTTTACGGTAGTGTTTTGGTAACAATACGCATTACACTGTTGTACCCGAAATCAATTATACTTTATTCGACGCATAACAATTAATGTACTAGAAATTATCATGACGCGTGATTTTTAACACCAAGTAACCATACTGTGGTTCAGTGGCGTATCAAGGGGTTTTTTTTTGGGGGAGTGAGCTGATGCTGGAAAGTGCCCTGGTCTGATTCACCCATTCATAGAATAATTAAGTTGAGGGAAGAAGGCCTTAAAATTAAACATAACAACTAAATAACTCCCGTATAGTCATACAAATACATGACTGTAAAATTAACGGTAGGTAAAATATTTTGTTTTTGGCCGATGTACTAATAAAAAAAAATACTATAGTTTTTAATTAAAAAATTTGTAATTTGTCTGAAATTTTTTGGAGTGCACCCCCTGTATACGCCGCTGCTGTGGGTCACCGTCACCACAAGGAAACACAGCTCGGCGGCAGAAACCTGTTCATCATACCGAGCTATGTTTTCTTGCCGCTCGCACTGCATACACGTGGTCGTTGTAGCTTAGTTACGTTAAATTATAAAAGAACACAATGGATGTATCTGATGAAACTACAAGTAAATACAGTAAACATAATATGCAGGTATTTCAAAACACCTCATACTTACATACAATTAGTACCTCAAACAAAATGTCAATAAAACTAAATAGTATTTTAACTACAAATAATAATTCAGATCAAACAGTGTAGCGCTACGACACTGTCATTATCTTCTAGTCAGTCACAATATAATCATGTTTCATCATTAAGTGTTTTTTGTAGTTTGAAGGATAGTAGATGCCTTTGCCACAAAACTGACAGACAAATTGTGGTTCTTGGTTGCATTCATACTTAATATGAGTTTGCATAGTGAACTTATGAACATATGTTCGGCCACATTGTGGACAAGTGTAGTCGGCACACCGGTTTTTTCTTGGCTTACCGTGTCTAACGTTGTAACTGACTGTAAAAAAAAATGTACTTGTTTATTAAAATGTAACTAACACAAACATTATTATTTATATATATTTAATCAGACCAACAGTTAAGAAAAAAAAAAATTGTAAAAGGTAAAAAGATATTAATTTAGTTCTAAATGTGTTCACACTTGTTAGGTAGAGTTTTGTGCCAAAAGATATCACTAAAATAAATTAGTTAGTTCCATCGAGTTAATTCATTGAATGAACGGCTCTTAAACTGTTTTTATTCAAATTAGGCAATAAAATTACCCTGTAATAAATTAAACCGACAACATTTAAAATCAAATCAAATAACTGGAGAATGTGTGCTTTGTTTTTTTGTTTATTTTTATCATTTACCAACCGATTGATCAAGAAAATCAAACATCTAGAGTAAAGACTTATCTTTTGATACATTCACGTCAGATGATAGTTTACTTTCATTGACGCATGGTTTCTTTTTAATCTCTTTTTGGAAAATTAATCATGTCATTAAAAATACAAGCAAATGTGTTTTGGTTTAATCCTACAATATATTTACTACACAAACAAAATGTATTTATAAACTAATATAAGTTTTCTTATGGCACTTGACTCTGGGTATTCTTAGTGAACTTTATTAAAGCAATAGGTAATAATTAACCTGTAAGCGGTTTGTGTATGTTAAAATAGCAGCAGTTCACACGCTCTAATCGATATAAACAAAAATTAAAAAAATTACCAGCAAAACAATTAATTCTAATAAATTGAATAAGATGATATCGTATTATTCGTTTTTATTGAAGAATTCCAAGGGACAGAACACACATATTTTTTTTTTTTTTAATTTTACAAATAGAATTTTTGTAAGTACAAACATGTTATAAGAAATTAAAAAAAATTGCCAACTGACCATACATCGACTTATGGTTACATTAACAACCGATTTAATTTTAACATGTAGAAACAAAACTGTCCAGCAACCAGAGAAACGCTAGTAGCTTTTATTGATACTACGCATCAAACACCAATGGTGACATATAATACATTTTCCTTCTAATACCATTCAAATTGTCACCGTAAGCATAATTTTTACTAGATACTTTGTTGCTAGCACAGAGATACTTCAATAGATTCAGCTAATGGCTAATTCACATAAATGAGTTATAAACACGTTTTAATCTATTTTATATACTAATACTGAATTCAAAATGGTTTCTTTATGCACAGAATACAGAATAGTATGCATAGATAAACCATAATCTTAATACTAAATTTAATAAACCCGAAATCACAAAAATTTTTTGTGATTTCGGGTTTATTAAATTTAGTATAAACAGTCACAAGTGCTCAAATTTTAATTTTAGCATAATCTTAATAATAAATTGTATTCTCAATAAACAAATTAGCAAATTGAATATTGGAATTGTATTAATCGATTCGAGAAGATTTAATTTTAAGTAGTACATAATATGACACTACGGCAATACAATCTTATGCTCGAGAACTGAATGTATTTTAAGACTTGCAAAATGCTCAAATGACAAGTGACAAAATCTACACTCGGAGGTTTGTTGTTCTTTTTTCAAATTTTGTTTGACACAGTCAATTTTTAAATGTAAAGTTAATCCTTCTCGAGTTTTAAATCGCTGTCCACATTCTGAACACACGCAAGTACAAAGGTCTAGTGCGGGCGTTAAACTAATATCTGAAAAAACGATTAAAAAAGATGTTATTAGATGATGATTATTTTAACAAAACTTAAAACAAGTAGGTTTAAGAAAAAAAATTAAAACTAATGATAGGTTCAGTAATCATTCATGACGTTATTTAAATATGGCGCTCTACTTTCACCTTTTTTCATTGCATCAATATCAATATAAGCCCAAATAGAAGAGTCGAAAATCTAGCGCCATATTTATGCAAAACCACACTTAACACTAAACATGTCGATTGAAATCATACCTACTTTATTATGTCATGCAGAACACTAAGCTTAAAAAAATCGGATATTAAGGCAATCATGTTTACTTCATCTACGTCGTCTGAGTCTGAAATACTAATTAAGTAGTTTTGGTCAATACATTTACATACAGAGTTAACTAAATTCTTAGTTATTAAAAGATAATTAAGATAATATGGCTGTAATTAACATTTTTAAAACATTTTACAATGACCGTTTATAATACTCTACAACCATTGTACACGATACGCATGCTAAAATGTAAGTTAAAAAATTTTGTTTAAAATTGTATACGTCGGTCGATATCCTAATACTAACAGTGATTGATAGCCTCTACAATTTAAAAAAACCTTAATCTAAAATACAAACTGGACACGTATAACGAATATAAGTAACATCCATTACTATGTCATTTTGTAATACGCCAAAGACAGTTCATAGGCCTCATACCAACATAAACATTATCTAAATTAGAAATAGTACCAATTGATTTATTTTGATTTACATTTTTTTCATATTACATCAATACAAAAATAGTTATCATTTATATAGAATAGTATTTAAAAAACGCATCCAAACGAGCAATGAGTAATTAATAATATAACTGTAGAACATATAATAGTATAATAATATGCCGGCAATAACAAAGTATCCCTGTAAAATCAAGTAAGCACAGTTATTTCTATAATTAATTACACACAGTAAGTAAAAATAATAAAACTATAACAGGTAATTAACCAGGTACAAATTTTAAAGTCCTGTGCTCCCAAACGGGCTGTAAAAAATAAAAATTAAAAAATAATCGTAGTACAAAATTAAAAATATAATAGAAACAAATCAGTTCAGTTCAAAAATGTAATAAAACAAAAGTTCAATTTCAACAAATAGTCACGTTTTACTGCCTAGGTTTACATACTTAAGCTAAGTCAAAAATTCAATGCGGATATTTCGCTGACCAATAATTACAAATTAAAATCAGTTTCGTAAAAATATTTATATCGAATTACAATTTTCAAAATACAAATAATAGCAATCGATCAATAATTCGTCTTTTTCATACTAAGTTTTCTTACATACTAGGGTGGGATAATAATTTGAGCATACGTTTTTATTGTAACATTATGTCTTAGCCCTTAAACCAATATTATTTTCATTAAAAATAAGTAGCTTTAGTGCATTAAATCATGCAGGGAAAAAAATATAAGTATATTAGAGTTCAATAAAATATATGACGTTCAATCAGAGCTTGATTGCAATTTTTCCTCTTGACCAATCTCGGGATGCTTACCCAAAATGTGTGCTTTCAGCGTAAAGTTATATCTACATTTTTTTGGACACTTTGGACATTGAAATGGTGGTTCAACGCCACATTCGTTTTTTAAATGTCTCTGTAAGTTTCGTAAATGTACATATATTTTGTCACATTTCGGACACGAATGCTGGCCATCTCCATTGAATAGTAATTCAACTAGTGATCCTAATAAATGAATACTACATTATTAACAATTCTAAATGAGTTTTTCTTTTTAAATTACACGTCTTTAAGTCAAAATTATCTCAGAAATAATGTTGACCTATTAAAAACCCGATTAAAAATATGTTTTGAACGACTAAAATATATCTTTCGTTAAATTAAAAAAAAAAAAAAAAAAACTGTACCTAATGAGTACATTAACAAAATAACGAATGTTTCCTTTACGCTAAAAAAACATCCGATTTTCAACAAATTTCATTCATTCAAAATATATTATAAAATTGTTTAAGCTTTGGAAAATGTATACATAAATAATGTTCATATACGTTACAAATCAAACTAACCATATATTTTACAGAATTAAGTGCATAAAAGAACCAAGAAGCAGCAACCACGTTCAACAAAAAAACTTAGGCACATTAAATTATGATATTTAGTAATTAAAATAACTACAAGCATTTTAGATTATGTGTAACTTTGTACAAACATTTTGAATTGTTTTTTTTTTCTGAGGAAGTTATATGAAACTAGCTTGTTATTAGGATGGATCGCTGGCGGACATAAGGCGGTTAACGTGATAAAGAATTGTTAAGTATTATTCATTATTTTAGTTTAAATTATAGTAGCAGTTAGTAATTAATAATTATACAACAGTTGCACCTCACGCAGCTGTAAAAACAATGGCTAAAGAGCAAACAATATATTACTTTTACCAATGTCCCCATATAAAAACAAACTAATTACTTAAAAGTGTACATTTGGTATGTTAAAATGCCTATTAATTCACCAAAAACCAATGTTTTAATATCATTCGATTGCACAGATTTACAATCAAATTGCCCCATACGAATAACACAATACACATATTTTACACAAACACGTCATAAGTATACTACACTTAAGTATACCTAATTAACATAACAAAACAGGGCAGAATAACGTAGATGGGTATTTTTGTGTTTCATATTTAAATAGTTAAAAAGTAGTGTGTAAAAAAACATAATAATTGTGGAAAGAATCCAGTAATAATTATGGAATGTATACACCTTAACAGTCAATGCTGTACTTATGTTGGAATGGGACATACAAAGGTGTAATGGTTACACAATTAATTCCAGCCTTTTCGGGCGATTTCAGTTTACTAGGGCAAAATAATAATTTTTTATTTTAAAATATCCTAAACAATAAATAATAATAACCTGAGTATCCATCTGGTATAAAATGAATTATGTGATAGAGTTATTGAATTATGTGAAATTATCTACTTTTAATGAATTTGTTTTTATAATTTATTGAAAGCGTCAGTCAGTAGTAATGATGGTTTAATGGATTTTATAATAAAATTATAATAATGCTAAAAATCAGCACAGTAGCCATTTATCAAAGATCCATTTATTTTAGAGAAATTTAAACACGGCGGTGAGCGTATTTCTTTTGAATTAAATTGTTTAATGTCTGAAAATTCAACAAATTCAACAAATTTTACTAATGTCGAGCCAAAATTAAACATCCATTTTTTTTTAACATACTTTCTATAAGTGTACATTTTATAAAAACGTGTTTAACGTTATTTTAGTTTTAAACAGGCGGAACATTTAATTATTGTAAATTTCAATAAACTGTACACACACTTTTCATACTCTCAAAATGTGCCACTGCGCGACTAGTCGAACCGAAGGTATAGTTTTTTACATTATTATTATTTAGGTTTTAGTTTTTTTTATTTTCACCGAGTGATTGATAGGAGTTTATAAATTCCAACTTGAATTTTTAAAATCAAGCTCTTCTAAGTAATGTAAAATTAAAATTCTAAAAATGTACGTGTGTGTTTACGAGTCTATCAAAACCATCAATTTTGTTTTTAAGAGGTTTAAATATTTGTATGAAATTTAAATGCCGAAAAAAGTTATAACACAGGCGGTAAATAACTTCAACAATAAAAGAACCGATTTTTTAATGTTATTTTATTACTAAAAAGTAGGCGCCGCCTAAGTAAGTAATTATGGCGGTAAAAACGCCTCAAAAATATTATAACTTCAGTGCTGATTTCAGTCACTTCAATGGAATGAAAAACACTAAAAAAAAAAAAATTGAATTCAACAGTTTGTAGCATGTGTTACAATATACAACTTGGAAACTTGAAATGAGCGATTCGAAAGGTAATAATACACAAAATACACTATTATCAAACGTGTTGTGTAAAGATTGCCAATGGAATATACTATATATCTAATTGTGCATTGGTAGTTCATCATGGCTGTCCAGAATACAAGACAGCTCTAAGCGCAAATTAAGACAATAATTGTGACACGGTAAGAATAATGACGATATAATTTACTACAGCGTGTAAACCACAGACTAATTCTAGAAGTCCGCGGACAATTTTCGTATCCCTGTTGAGATAGACAAGAGAAACACGGTGTTGCGCGTAAGGAAACGTACACCACCTTGTGTCCCCTGTCTATTTTAAGATACAAGATTACTTTGCCAAGGTGCTCGGGCGAAATTAAAATCTCGAACCAAGTGGGTGTATAGAGTGAAGAACGTGATTATTTTAATCAAAATAAACTCGCGTCTATTCCGTTGGTCAACGAGGAACACACACAACACGTTTGCGAAAAAACGAGTACAAAAAAATCTTCACGTACGTCGTTAGGTAGGTACTACCTACACGTCACTGCGTCTACGGATATTTAACAGTTTTAAACTTAATCAAAAAAAAAAAAAACCTTAAATTTAACTCGATTCAAACTGAATATTCATCGCGGGTCGTCAATCCGTATTGATTTTTTCAAACTGCGGCATCTTCAATATTTTTTCTTTGGAACACTGCTAGAGCACAACTCGCTCCGTTCGCGCGCAGCTAGACGGTAATTTTTTCAATGAAAACGGCGGTCTTAGACCGTCGGAAACAAATAAAAACCGAACAAAAAAATCGTGCGCGTCGTTCGAATACTACGTCGAGGTAACATCGGTCGTTTCGAAACCGTTCCGATGACCGTCGTGGGTAGATGGTACTTACTTACTTGGTGTACGCTGACAAAACTACCGTCGAAATACGAACCGAATCCGACGAAAATCGAACGTCGACGCGTTTCGGCGTTGCACAGAATTCGTTTCCGCGCGCGAAAATAAGTGAGACGTTAAAGTGAAAAACGAACGGACGGCAGCACGACAACTATTAGTTTTCGCCTTTCGATGGACGTACGAAAAATATTTTTGTATTATTATTTCGACGCGGTTCAAATAAAAAAGCCGGCGCGCCGACGATGAATCACGGCGATTCGGACGATCGAACGATCGACAGAGCACGCGGCGAGGAACGACAACAACTGATAACGCGATAACGATTCGAACTGTCTTAATGTTTCGCTTGCAAGCGGGCGCGAACACCACGAGCTGGACGACGTCGTCACGTGACGAAAAAAACAACGAGGTGTGCGGCGCCATCTAGTACAGACGACCAGGCCACGGGTAATGATTATGTTTCCCGCGAACAGCGGCGCGATTATTGGTCTTTTATTTATTCGTCCGGTAAAAAAAAGTTTGTCCGAATTAAATTTCTGTACACACGGGAATACAGTATTTCTCGGTCGATGACAAACCGCCGTGTAAAATATCCATACAACAATTTTTGAAAAAAAAAATAACACTTTTTCGGAGTTCAAAACTGTGTAAACAGTCTATTCGTCTTAAATACATCGGAGCACCCACTTCTACACGAGAAACGTCAACACAAATCTGAAAATTTCGCTGCAAAGTACTCGATTTTTTTTATAGATTCTACGCGCAGCGAAGTACAACTTTAAGTCGTAGTTAGTGTAAGTACAACTAAACCGCGAACAACTTTGAGGGGCCTAACAAGCAACGCTCCGAATCAACAACTCTAACCATACGCGGTTGAAAAAAAGTTTTTAATGAGAAACCCGTTTGGCCGGTTGAAATAAAAAATATTTAATAAATAAACGCACTTTTGTTTGAAATACATTCAGCTAAAATTCTTTTTCGCCGTTCACATATTTTCGGTACGCGGCATCCTCATCGTAGTCGTATTCTTTTGGTCGTTCTCTTTTAGACGTTCGTTCTTACGTACTACACACAGCCACTCGCGTATAAGACCGCTCGGTGATTTATGTTCTTCTTTTTCGACCACATTTCAATCATAAAAAGTCTATTTTTTGATTTCCAGTGTAGGGAAGATAAAAAAAAAAAATTCGGTATTTTAGAACATTTTTTTTTTTTTCATATAACGAACATACCAAACAGTTTTACCCTGCAAGTAATACAATAGAATAATTTTATCGTTGTCGATAAATACCAACGACGCGCGTATAACACTGCGAGTGACAAAAATATAAAATCGGGCGTATTTTTACAAAAAGAGTTCAGTTACGAACATTAATACTTGTAAAACACTGGGCACGCGTCGTCGTCGTATGGATAACTAAGATTAGTTTCTGTCGCGGTAAGGATTTTCGCCGTACACAAAATTGTACCATCGATTATTTCACGCGCAGTTCTGGCTAACATCGCTCCGTTTTTATAATACCGCGGTAAACGTTTTTTTGATATCGTTTCGAAAATATTACGTTTTCATTAGAAGTGAGACATTTTACAGCGGCGCCAAAGGTCGAACCGTGTACAAAAAAATCTCTCATTTCGGCTTTTGATGTAGTATTTGAAATGCCGATTTTCGTTCGCTGCTTCAGTGCCGTCGTTTGAAAACACCGAAACGAGGCCACCTGACCTAACCCTGCGGCGCCTCTACATTACGACTCTGTGCACGCAGCCGACGTGCGTTTTCAGACTGTCCTTCTGCCGGAACCGCCTGTCGCAGAACGGGCAACCGTACTCGGGCGACACGTTCTCGCAGCTCTTCGCGTGGCTCTTCAGATGGTGCTTCATCTTGAACGTGCGCG
Source organism: Hormaphis cornu (assembly GCA_017140985.1). Taxonomy (NCBI): domain Eukaryota; kingdom Metazoa; phylum Arthropoda; class Insecta; order Hemiptera; family Hormaphididae; genus Hormaphis; species Hormaphis cornu. The sequence goes on from CM029364.1 coordinate 20,372,167, forward strand.
CGCAGTTCTCGCACGTGAACTGCGGCTGCACGCCGCACACGTACTTCAGGTGGGTGCTCAGCGAGTACTTGCTCATGTAGCTGCGGCCGCACATCCTCGGGCACGGCCATACGCAGTCGCCGCCGCCCGGCTCGCCTGAAATAAAAGCGTTTGAACACCGCGTATTTTTTTTTACGTTCGGTAAATAGGGGCGAGTATATAGTAAGGGTCGAACACGAAATGAGAAGAATTCATCGCGCGACGGTGGTGGTTTAAAGAAAAGTATTAAAAAATGATTACGATTACGGTACATATCGTTACGCGCTATTGTTTCGAACAAAATGTAATAATAATACGACACAGACTGACTGTATAGGTATATAATATGTACCGCGCGATTATTGCTCCGTTTTATTGCTCCATCACCGGTTAGGTATAACTACCATGCGTTCGTTTCGATCGATTTATTAAATGCGTAACATAAAAAACTTTACGCGAAACACACGTATGTATACACGGACTTGGGCGATAATATATTTTATAAACGCGTAAATAATGTTTTTGTTCGATTGGGAAAAAAATTTTCCAACACCGTATTATTGTTTCGGTTTTAAAAATGGGACGATCGGGAACGTACAGTAATTATTCCGGTCGGTCGTTTTGGATATTGTATTTCGGTAAAAATTTTGCGACTGCAATTTCACGGCCGCATAAACATCAATGTTACCACCGAGCTGGCACATAAAACGATTTTTTCGTCTAAACACGTAATACACTAAATTGATATTTTTCAAAGCGTTTATTGTTATTGAAAAATTACAATGTAGACAAATTACACAAATTCGATATATATAGTCGATTTCACTTTGTATACATCGTTAAACATTTTGCGACGTTTAAATATCTTGTAAATTTTTCGGTCATTCCCTATTGGAGTGTGACAGCGAGGGTGTGAGACGTGAATATACGACGTACTTCATAAACATATTTTAAGTATAATGTATACCTTTTTTTTTTTATTGATTCGAACACATAATTCCGTTGGACAAAAAAAAACTTGAAAAAAAAATACTTTTCATCAACATTTTACTATAAAAAGTAATATTGCACTTTACATTCCGTTAGCATACACAGAGTTTTAGAAACGTGCAGTGAAAATCCAATTTGTCAGGGAATCGAACAAATTTTGCGTTCTGTGAAAAAGCAACGAACATCTAAAAAAAAAAAAACCTGATATTTTTTATTATGTGGTTTTCGACGAGAAAGATTAAGGGCAATCAGAATTTCCAGGTAGGACTCGGTTCCTGCAAATAGTTATATAACTGTACAGTAATATTTAAAGTCTTTCACACGATATAACACTTTATTTTGTACGATTGACGGTATATGAATATTTGTCAATCGAGTGATTTTTTTTTTTTTTTTTCAAAATAATTAACAATTTTTGATAATATTGCGTTTAAAACAATTTTAAAATAACAACTACCGTTTTTGTAAAATTTCTTGACCATTGATAACGCGCGTGATCGCTGTGAATTCTGGACCGAATCGACTTTGCAATCGTATCATTATTTTTTCCGTCAAAACCTATATGAGATGAATTTAAAAAATGTTTAGTTGAGCGTCAACACAGGGAAAATTGTACACTTGGCTCAAATTTTTTCAAACTTTTATGACGTTTTAAACTCGTCCGTTTCAATGACGCGTGAAGGGAATGAATTCTAACTACGTTTGCATATTAATGTTATCCATTATAACGACGTTCGGCGCGATTTCGCCATCTTTGTCGCTATTGACTTTAAAAAAAACGATCGAAATTTCAAAACATTTTCAAACTAAGTACAAGCAGAAATCTCGACTTTTTGTACAGTGTTCGTTGCGAAAAATGAAGCGTTTTTTCTACCCGAAAAAGTGTGTTTACAGGGGAAAAAAAAACAAAAAAATGTGCCCAACAAACTAGATTTATTCAGAAAAAGAAAACTGGTATAAATAATTGTGAAATCGTGCAAGCGGTTACTAGAGGTAACTAGAGTTTTCTCGATGTTAATTCGAGGTATATAAAACTTTATGTTTAGACAGCATATGGAACTTGAGCATATGCAACTGTGAAAATGTCAAAAAACAGATATCGCATTGAAATCTCGGTTTGTCGGTACATTCATGTGTCAGATGCAGGAACAATGTTTTGTTATTTTCATAACTTTGATAACATTTCGGACAATGAACCGGGTACTTGCCTGGAAGAATAAAATTAATACAATCAAGGCTAAACGGACTTTATTACAGTGTAATTAGTACAGTGAATCAGTGAATTAGTACACTTTTAGTACAGCGAAATCGTAAGATTTACTCGGTATTTATTAATTATTAAGCATTCGAATATAAGCAGACATGCGTGTGCCAAATATTTACAAACTACCCTGCTAACACGAAAGAAATGTGTTATTCCTCTCTCTACTTGTATAGTATTGTTTGTTTCTTCACTTTAAAAAAATATGAAATTCGCTAATTAATGGGTTTTTAAAATCATAATTATAATTACCAACGCAAAATCAACTATCTTCTTACACAAATATGATTTTATATTTATAGGTACTTATATAATAACTTTATAGTTATATTGAATCAAAAATTAAAACAACCATAATATTATTATAGAACCAACGCAATTAATAGTGTTCGTTATTACACACGTTTTTATAATACACCATTTTTTACCGAACGCAACTATAGTTTGATTCTCCAAATCGAACCAGAGAAGCTGCAATTGGAACTCACTGCAGTGACACAGTGTCTAAAATTTTTAGACGGCAATTTTTTGTTATTTAAATTAGAATTTTTTCAACAGGTACGAAAACCAGTTTTTGAGCTACGATACGAAATTTCATTATAGGTCGTTTCGTTTATTTTTTTTTTGTAATCGTTCTCTGCCGTTTTTATAAACTGCAGCTGTTGAGAGATAAGAAAAACAAATTTACAAACTATAAGAGCAGGTAGTTTTTTTTAATTCCACGGTTGTTTTTAAGAAATTACAAATTACACGATTATAGTAACTGCTGCGGACGTCACGTAACGTATCTATAAATATTAAAACAACGGTTACCATATTAATGCACCGATTTGAATATAATATATAATACGTACATAATACGCGTGATTTAACGTGATAATATTTCGCTGAATTCTTAAGTTTTGTTTACGATTAACAGAAATGGGTAAATCGAAAAACACATGATACGAGTAGTAGTAGTAGTAGTCCTACCCGGATGAAAATAATGAAAATAACAAATTTATGTAAACGCGACGTCACCCGAAATCACGTAATTTATAAGTTGTTGTTGATGCGCGGCTTGACGTGTTTAAAGAGTTTGTGTTTCAGCATGGATTGCTTGTGTTTGAACGTCTTGGAACAATAGGAACACGTGTACTTTGCGTCGACTCCACATTCGAACTTTAAATGACGCCAAAGGCTGCGTCGCAGTTTGTACCGACGACCGCAGTTGTTTGGACACCACCAAACGTCACTGCTCTCTATAAAAAAAAAAACATTCAAAATTAATCAAAATAGAAAAAATCAAAAATCGTTTATAAGAAATGCTGTTTCCGGATTAATATCCGTACACGTACATAGAGGTATTACAGTAGGTACAGTATATTTTTAATTAAACACATAATTATATTACCGAGTTGGTTAGCTCTAGTAGTTTTGGTTATTGGTTTTGGCACGAACATAACATAGAATGGGACAAACGAACAAAGATGTGATTGCGAACTGTTTTAATGATGAAAAATCGTGTACATCGTAATTACAAAAGATACGTTTATTGACATCAAAATGTATTATTGCGTTCGTTTAAACGAAAAATGCGCGTTTACATTCTCGTTTGACGCGTAGGTATTATAACGAAGCGTAGTACGTACTTGTTCAATTAATCTCAATACAATATTATTATAGTAGAATTTTACGAGCCGAAAAATACAAAACCGTTTGTTCGGAATTACGATTTGAAAAAAAACAAAAGTACGAATGAAAAAAAAAAAAACCTCTAGGGTTTGCCGCTGCTACTGGGACCAAGTCAAACGCTGCCTGGGGTTGCCCTGAACGTCGTCCACGTGATAGCTGTTGTGCGCCTGCACCAAGTGAATTTTCAGCGTCTGTTTGCGCGTAAAACACTTGTCGCAGAACCGACATCGGAACTTGGGCTGCACGCCGCACTCGTTGGTGATGTGCCTGGTCAAGTGCTGCTTGTACTTGTAGCTCCGGCCGCACGCGTTCGGACAGTAAAACCGGCCGACGGTTCGCTGCTGATGGTTCGGCGATCGTTCCGGGCGAATCGGCCGGGCCACGCCGGCAGCTGTGGGGAAGACGAGAGACGGAAACGATGAGAAAAGAGAAAATAGTTGTATTATTCTACGATTTTTGTTCCGAGTATTATTCGCAATCGTGTGACGGAAACGATAGAACAGAGAGCGAGGTGTGAGTGAGTGAGTAGTGGGCGCGCATTTCGACTACAAAAGGAACAATCACTCCCGACCCACGGCAGCTGTTCATCGCGGTTAGCTGAGAAAATTTGCAAAAAGCTCGTATATTATTCAGCGGGTTCCTGTTTCAAAGCCACGGAAAACAATCGCACAATTTAAAACGACAGACGTTCTAATAATCGAACATCGTAAGTTTATTGAACCGAACGAAAATCTAGTAAAACCCTCCCCCGGTAGGTAAGACCTACCCTATAGTATATTATACTATTAATGTGCTTCGCGCAAACGGTATACTCTCATACCGCAGATTAAAAATATTTGAACAATATCGTTGTTAAGGGTCTTGGTCGCGGATTTTCCGATACAACCGAGTTTGTATTTTTCCAATTTTCGTTCTGAAAACGGTCCTGAACTCGTTATTATACGTCATTTGGGGGTTGGCACTCGGTCGTTATTTCAATACATCAAACGGTCGCTTTTAGTCGTTCCAACGTGTTTCGTTTTTATAAACATCGTTTCGTATTTGTCCACGATTCGTTTGGCCGGCTTGGATCCAAACGTTAGTTCAACGCGACAAATTGTTTTCACGAGACGATTTCGCGAATAAATTAGTTTTCATAACCGTACTGTACGGCCGTTGAGAATCGATCGAATCGGTCGTCAACGTTTCAATTGTTATATTATTTCTTTGAAAATAAACGTTTTCAAAAACGTTATCCCGTGAACTAAACACAGTACACATCGTAAACACGAGTTCATAACCGTTTTCGGAATGAAAATCGGATAGCCCCTCGATGTATCAATTAACGGAACGGCTGAGACCACACAATCGTATACGGTGCGGCGACGAAGACACTTAACTGCGATATTCTTTTTGTCACATTCGTCGGTGGCTCGTTTACCCGTCGACGCGAGCAAATAAATTATATAGATATTTAACGATTCTTATGGTCGTTTATTGACTAATAATAATCACTGTACAACATTATAACGATTCGTTACTTATGCAATGCCGTACAATCCGGTACAGAGTTAGTTATAGTATTATACCCGGTAAAAAAACAAGATATTGAGTAAAATACGATTATAAAACTTAATAGAACACGGTTTTATACACATATATATATAGTAGTATGACGACATATTATTATACACAACAACAACACTGTACTCAAACAATCAATCACAACGTATTCGATAATTGTTATTTGAAATGGTCTGTGTATTGGTCAAATTTCCCCCCAAAAAAAAAAAAAAAATAAGAAAAATACATCATAATTAAAATCGTTTCGCGTGAACAAAAAAAAACCGGTTAGCTGCCCATTCTCGAAATACAACTTCTCGTGTGTTTTTTCAAATGACCCTGGAGCTTAAACTGCTGGTAGCACATTGAACACTGAAACTGTCGTCTTACGCCGCACTCGTACCTCAGATGCCGAATAAGACTCTTTTTGTTCAAATATTTACGTCCGCAATCGTTCGGGCATACCCATCGTGAATCTGTTGTAAGGATAACAAACAAAAATAATTAGTCAAACGCACGTTATCGTCAAGAGGATGATCTAACGTCGTTATTCGTTGTTATTCGTATGCGTGAAATATTCGAAATGTAGTAACTAAACGTATTATAATATTATGTACGTACAAAACAAGAGGTATTAGTATGGATAAAAGGTAAAAACCAAATGCGCGTTTCGATAGAATATTAGTAAACAGCCAAACAGAATGTGTACTGTAAACCTATACACAAAGACTTGCCCGTAAACATATTTTTAACAGTTCAATTTTGAAATCGGTCACCAGTGTATTTCGTAGCTTTTGTGTACTACGTAGTAGCTGCTGTTATAAGCGTACATTATATACATGATGGATAAATAGGATTTTTCTACAGAACGAAAACAAACTAATAATTTCCGTATGAAAACTACCGTAGAATAATCGATTTAAAAACGATTTTTGCAGTTTTAATACGTATCGAGTGCAATCGTAACGTTATTATTATTATTATTATCTATTGACACTCCAAGAATTACCAACAAACAGAGTTTTCCACGTTCGGCGGCGTATGCTAATTATTTTCAATTTTATGGACATTTTTCATAAACGTCTTTTTTTTTTTTTATTATTTCTGCAGCGGTGCTGTATAAAATGATACGAACAATACACAATAAACACTTTTGATCTGAAAAAATATTTTTTCAAATAATATAGG
>CM029364.1:20379239-20409097 GCA_017140985.1 Hormaphis cornu
AATGTATAAAAAGTTCTGTCTCGCATCTTTCCTGTTTTTATACTTAAATATTATTTTAATTAACAATAATTAATCGGTTACATATTAGATACAAACAAATATAGCTTATTAGTCATATATATATATAGCCATTACCTCATCAGGTTAGGAAAGTCTCATCTCTCTCTTTTACAAACGGTTATTAGTGGCACACTAAGATACGGTTCAATGCATTCGGATATGTTACTGCAATTATCTCGTAAAGCATCAAAAATAGAAAAAACAATTTTTTTTTTGTAAATCGTATGATTTTCAATCGTCTACAATAATAATAAAAAATTCATGACAAAAATGTTTTATGTGATGTTTGGTTTAAATTTAAAAAAACATCTTATACACTCATTACTTAGGTATTGTGTAAAATTAGTTTTTTAATGCATTTTTTTTGGTCGTAGGACGATAGTGCTTTTACAGTAACGATCCGCGGTTGTTAATCGTATGCAATCCGCAGGTATTTCAGCGCGATAAAATAATCGCAAACTTGTGGAGTTTTCCACATAGAAAATGGTTTTACGATTACCAGAGTCGATTAAATAATAATTAAACGTACACAATACTATATGTACAATCGGTATAGACAATACAAAAAATAAAACATTTGTTTGAAATGGTTTTCTCTATTTTCAATCATATCCGAGCTATAAAAATATCGAACTCGCCGTACGTCACACAGCTTTCGCATATACTAGCACAACAAACAAATATAGTACAGGTGTACGATCTGCGGTCGAGCCACTTAAAATTTCAATAAAACATAAAATAAATTATAATAACGGACGGCAGTAAAAACTAAATAATTTTTATTTCAAGTCTGTACATCATAAAAATTTATATAAGTAAGTAACAGTAATACGTATTTATAGAGTACAAGAACAGACGTCTATGTTGTACAACCAGATACATTCTGGAAAAATCATTTTAGTTATAAAAATATAAAAACCATTTTTTGAATGCGTACAATATTTCTTGACCGTTAACCTAGATAGCTCGACGTACAGTATACATTTCGATATATATATTATGTCGATACTTTTCCTACGTACTTTCTGTTGTTGGTTTTAAAAATACACGTTGTTAAGCAGTATAATTGTTTGTTTATTGGTTCTTGATTCATCAAAAACAGCAATCGTAAATCCATTAAAAACATTGCAAAAAAATATTTTGTAAACAATTTTTATCTTTATTTTAAGTTAATTTTTTTTTTTTGTTAGTTAACTAAACATTTTAACTAAATAAATTTATGAATTTTATCTAAACTAATTTCTTTTCAATTGATTTAACTTTAAGAGTTAAAAAGAGTTGTCAACTGGCCAAGCCTTGAATATGAGTGATTAGCGCATAAATCAAGTTATAAACTGACTGACCAATACAGTTAAAACACGACAAAAATGTCAGTCGTTGAAAGAATATTTGTTAACTCGACAGAAAAGTATGGTGATAGCTACTAAAAATACGTAGGTACGATTTTAATTGGCAAGGAAATTATTTTAAATGAAATTTACGACGAGCACTGAGATGTATAATATACCTACTGGAATATATCTGATTCGAAAGTTTGCACAGATTAATCGATGGATAAAATAAATTAACTTTAATTTATAACGGGGGCGATTTTTCAATTTTTTCTAGAGTTTTACGTCGGTAGGTAAGGAAAAATATTGACTAAATTTAAATTTAAATCACTTTCTATTAAAAAATATCAAGTATACGATGCGTACTTCTGCTTTACTCCCCCCTAGCGGCCAACGGGCTCGCTAAAACAAAAAACTAAATAAAAAATATACGTATATTTTTTTTTTTAAACTTTTATACTATATATAAAAAATGCCCTTGCGTTATTAATAATTAATTAGGTGCTATTTGATGATGAATTAATGCTACATGACGTTTAAGATGTGATTTTTGTGTATACGTTTTATCACAAAGAGGACAAGAAAATGTCACACCGCATTCGTTGCGAAGATGATATTTTATATTGAACGGACACTTAAAACTTCTACCGCACATACTCGGGCAGACGTACCGGCCGCTTTGATACACGAGTATTTCTGAAAAATTCAAAATTTATTTTTTGATTATAATTATTTATTCATTTGTTTTTTGTGAGCAATTTCAACTAAGCTCTTGTTAAAATGTAAAATCAATTTAAATTTTAAACTATACATGCCATATATATGTGATTAAATATATACATAACGATAATATTGGTACGAATAATATCGGTGTGAATACGTCACAAGTGTATAAACGGGTAGCATTGATTGTATGGTCACTTATGATTCTGCATATTGATGTTATAATTACTATACTATGAAAATAGTGATTACAGAACTTGTGAGCTGTTGTGCAGAAATTTGAAATCACGAAAGATATTATTGTAATTAAACAGTTTATATAATAATTTTTACACATAGATAAGAAAAGAAACAGTCCAAAAAATTTGACCTCCCGGTTAGCAACGATTGTTTTTTTTTTTTTTTTTTGACCAAAATACATATAATACATAATATATTAATATATGTACGTCGGTAAAAATAGAACGCGCAAAAATATGGAAATAGACACGAAGTTCAAACACAATATATTATAATAACAATAATAATACGGTTTATTGTTTTAAATAAAACAATTTTTACTAATATTTATCATTTCGTCCGAGTTCTCAAATGTCTCTCGATCAATCGGTTTTTCACGTAACAAATGAGTTACTCATATATGACACGATGCACCGATACACGTAGAATATCATAAATAAAAAAAATGTTAATATTATTATTATTATATTTATTATTCAGGTATCGTGGATTTAAACAAAAAGTACATTTTAATTATTATATACTACGAGAAAACCGTTTTATAAGTGAATGTCTCTCAGAAAAATAATATTTATCCTCGGACGATACAATAACTAATTAGAGACCATGGAACTAGTTTTTAACTTACACATTTAATATATTATATTTATAAAAAGAAAAAATGAATAGAACCTGTCTATATACAATATATTCAAGTCAAATGTTTTTTCAAATTGTTCAAACGGTTTTGATAGAAATATACAAAATACAAAACTTTATACATACAGGTACACATTTTGGATAAACAATAGACAGGTTATCAGAAAAAAATGTTTTCAAAAACATTTGTGAATCATAAGCAAATGTTTTTTTAGCTGGTCGTTCATATGAAACGAAGCGTTGCAGTAGAGACACGTAAAGTATTTGTTTTTAGTACAAAATTTTTGAATGTGCTCTGTAAAATTGTTGATCATAGTATAAGTATAGCCGCACCCGTTCGGGCACTCCATGAACTTGGGAAAGTCTTTTAATTTCAACTTATTCTTTGGTTCTGAAAAAAAAAACACGCGATGATTAAAACGTATTTTCAGACGATAACACTCAAAAAAATAAAGAACGCACGCAAGTCGACTGTTTAAGTCTGCAATATTGTTTTACGAATAGTTAAAAAGCAAAACCATCGTTGAGAAATTAAGAGAAGCGGCATGTGTTAATGGTGTGACGCGTTTTTTCGCTCAAATTCAACGATGGCGTGATATTCAAAAAAATGACAGATTCACTAACTACGTAGAACAAAAAAAAAAAAAAAAAAAACTTCATATAGCTAACGAGAAGACTTACCCCGAAAAAACTATCAAAGAAACCTCTCTAACTATTACCTAATAATATGACACGATTCATTCAAGTGTCCAAAATATAATATAAGTACGTCGATTAATTTGAACATGACGTACAAGTTGGTAACATGAATAATACTATATTTTCAAAATAATTTAATACCTTTGTTCTAAATTATAGTTTTTAATACAAAAAATTTACAAAAATAACTTGACAGGTACAAAATAGTTGCCTAAGAAATACCGATTATTTTTTTTTTTAATTGGTTAAAAGTATTTACGTGCAAATAACAAAAAATACAGTTATAGTTTGAACACATAAAACGATTTTACATTTATCAAAATAATATGTCTCTGTGCACGAGTAGCATAGTGTACACAGGTTCTTTGTGGTGTTAATTAGTCAATCTTGAAAACAAATTTAAAAAAATTGGCATTAGTTAACAATGTTTGGCACTGAGAGAACTATATTTAAACTTAACTGGCAATCACTACATTTCAATAAACGTTAAAACTCGTAAACGCGTTTATTCGATTATATTACCTACGTTTACATAGGTACGCGTATGCATTTTACAAAATTAAAGAAGGATTTTGTACAGAGCGCTAATTGAACTGTACGATTATATTTAATGTTTACCTATGCGACCCAGCATTAATACATATTTATCTTATTTATATCACGCTAGATTTTCTAATTAAAAATAACAAACTTATACTTGATAATAGTAATAAACGTATACGTTGTACATTAAAAAAAAACAGTTCAAGACTAGTATTACATCACATATACCTATATAAATCTTTTGAGATCGCATTTGTGTATCGGTGCAAAAAACGTCCATATTAGCACATTTTTTATTCAGTATAACGCGTATTGTACGTGAGTCTGTGAAAGTATTTATAGTCATCATTTTGAACACTGATCGAGTCACGTAAAATTTGGTGATTTAAAAAAAAAAACGTAATGGCCACTAACAGACTATAAGGAATACAAAATTTTTTTAGAGGGTCTAAGGAAACGAGTCTCGTTGTAACCAAAAATAGTTTTAAGAGGAAATCTCGAAGGCTTGAGCACTATCGAGTTAAAAAACAAAGTTACAAGCGAAATAGACATTTTGACTATTTTTAGTTTACCTTGTTTTATTTTCTACTGTTTAATTTACTTTTTAGTCGACGAATACAACCGTCAAGTTTTCTTATATCGACAAAATCGAATCGACGCGAGTTTTCATGAACTCTGTCAACAAAAATTTGGTTGATTCGAGTAAATACGTATAATTGAAACTCGCCTGCTCTCCTAATTGACTTATTAACTTTATGTTTTCGTTAATTTTCAACTCGATTGTTTTTTTTTTTTAATTTAACTATCGTCGAAGTTAATCTGTACGGTGATTAAACACGTTTTAAAAATCTTTTGAAAAAAAAAATATATTTCTCGGATTTCGAAATAAACACGATTTTTCGAAGCTGATACAGGAAACGTCGTACTAAGTAAAAAAACCGTGCGAAAATATGAAATTTTACCTTTATTATAAGTTACCCGAGTTAATTTTTTTTTGGTTAGTTAGTTAATTTGACGAACAAAAATAATTATACAAAACGTTCTTTGGCGTTTGATTTTTTCAAACAGCTTAAAATACGACGAGTTACAAAAAAAAGGCGGTTAACTTGCCCAGCCACTACCTGACGCAGCGTAATATAAACCGTAAACGTGGTTTTAAACTTTTTAAAATTAAAAAAAAAAAACTACTTGGCCTATTTTAATTTTGAAACCATCGTGTACAAATCCGAAATCGTTTCACGTTTCGGGACGGGTTCGAACCCCTGAACCACCCCGCTACCCGCGGTGTTCGTACGCGCCACTTAGTTGGTTTTGTTGTTTTCGAACGCTGTTTTTTCCAACTTGTTGAACAACACGGGGCCTAACCCGTGAATGTAAATCATGTGCGACTTGAGCGACTGCTGCTGGGTGAACCTCTTGTTGCACACCAAACACGGGAATTGCGGTTCTTTGCCGCACTCGTATTTCACGTGTCTGAACAGTCCGCTCTTGTACTTGTATCCCCGACCGCAGCCCGGTTTGTCGCACACGTACGGTCGCCATTCGTTGGACGACGTGCCGCAGCACAACGACGACGACAAGTCTAGAAAACGGTACAGATTACGGCGAATACCATACACAGTATCGGGCGGTTATTTGGTAAATACACTACTACGGGTACGATGCGATCAGAAAACTACGAAAAGGCGAATAAAACACGTCGGTAACTAAACAAAACACAAGTCGTTTTTTAAACTGCGTCGTATATAGTAGGCGGCTAATACACGTAGAATCATGTGTATCCTCCTGTGTAGTACTTACGCGATATGCCGCAGCGACAGACACCTATATAGTATTAGGTAAATAAACGGTTTTTGAGTCGTTAATAACGTGACGTGGCGATGTCTGTTTGCGAGTCGTCAAATTCGCGAGTTCAGCAGGCTGAAAAAAATGTAACGACGTGGAATTTTTTACACTAATTCTTTTCGGCCGAAACCTACACGAACAACGTAACAATGTATTTTATTCGTCGACTCGTTCGACAAGTCTCGTAAAAAAATTGTCGTGCACACGCGTTTTGTACGATTTACTACACACGAGTGATGCTAGGAAAAATTAAACATCGCTGTAGTCGTTGGTGTTTGAACTGGTCTGCTGAACACGGAAACTTCCATTCGACACCGCACTCGTACTTTACGAGTCTGGCCGTAGATCCGACTCTACAGACAGTTGTTGATGGCGGGAAAAGAATTCTGCGAATCAAACAAACGCTTCGATTATACGCAAAGTCAATTTTCATTCAGAGCAGTGATAAGTATGTATAGTACGTGGAATTTAAAAAAAAAATACTGCCATTTTTACATCGTTTGTACGAAAATAGTACGTCAAACGAGGCCGCGGTTGTCGAAATGCGCAATTAAAAAAGTGTATTATTTCGTGATATTTCATTATTTTTAATGTAAATAATAGTCGCGAGTACTATACTCTCGAGTATAATTTATTATACTCGCGAGTACTATACTCTCGAGTATAATTTATTATGGATAATATTAACGATATCGGTGAGACAACGTCGTTAATCGTATTATTATTATTTTTTTTTTTTTCGGCGACAGACTCGTCGCCAATGTGGAACTATAACGACTATAGTCCTAATTTTTGTAGGCGTATTTATATAGAGTTTCGGATGACACTATTTGATGAGAACAGAATCGTTATTTTTAAGTATAATTATAATTTTACAACGGTGATGTTCAAATATCGGGTATAATAAAAAAAATTATAAGTACTGAGATTAAAAAAAAAATATTTGTTATTTTCACACGTGACGGACGTGACGGGAAAGTGTAAAAATTCAACGTGTTTTTTTTTACGTTTGTGTACTTATACGGTTGCGTATAAAAAACAACGCTGTAGAAACGTCGTATAACTTCACTATGAAAGCCAACTTATATATATTGAGACGAAAATGTCAATTATATCTGTTACAAAAAAAAAAAACAAATTCAAGTATGAAAAATGATTTTGTGTACGGCAACCACGTGTCTGTGGTAACTAGCTTTGTGTTTAAACGTCTTGCAGCACATGGGACAACTGTGTGCCGGCGGCTTTCCACACTCCACGCGCACGTGCAAATTCAGACTCGTTTTGCTCTTGTACTTTCGTCCGCATCGTAAACACTGAAAACCTGTAACGCATAAATCAACAATAATAATAACAATAAGTAAAGCTATAACAGCGTAAAACAGTAAAATGATTGTATAGAAAAGTCTCGTAAGTTTTTCGAACGGTACCCTGAAGCATAAGTGGTGGTCAATGCAAATTTGGCAGGATTAAACGCAATAATCGTTCGATACATTTTTTTTTTTTTTTCACATATCAACTTTATTGGTGGACACCAACTCTTCTTGAACAAAAATCAAATATTTTAATGTCTTCCCTGTACTCTCAAGCCCGTCTAAAACTTCACTCTTCACAGAAACGTACACCAATTTACATGTACAATAAATTAGTTTTGAGATTTTGTTTTTCTACAGTCGATATTTTTTTGTAGATTAATACCACGGTCGACTTCCTTGTGTCGACCGTTTAAGTATCACTTGGTATAATCGCCTAATCGAAATTTTACTTAGATTTTAATCGTGTTACAAGTAACAAGTAGCAATAAACATATAGGTACATTAATAACTGTAATAATAAACAGTAATAGTCTGTTATTTATTAATTTTGGAGGACACATGTGTATATAGAGCACAAACAGATGATAAATATAGACATTAAAATATGTAAGGCGAGAGATCGCGACACCCGCTCGTTTAGTACACAATCTTCGGTTTCGTTACAAATACGGGAAGAAATAAAGGACAGAATAGAATCATCACGAACTATACCGTTAAATCTAAATAAAAAGTATACCGTCAAATGTATGAACGGGGAAGATATTTTTGAGATCAAATGCTTATAATAATAAAAATATAAATGTCTTATAAACAAATTCGCTACCTCCATCATAATATAAAAGAAACAAAATTTTAAACCGTCATATCCTCTCTCTGTCGGACGATAATACGAGTTGTACAAAAAGGTGTTGTTTTCTAAATATTATTGTGTATATATATATAAAACTGGTTTCGTTTTGTGTTTGAACCAGTACTCGGAACAATGTTATAGGGCGACGCGGTTAAGACGTAAATACGGAGAATCGCTGTTTTTTTTTTTTCTATACTACCTTAAAATTTAGTACAAAAGCGTTAAAATATTTCGAAAAAAGATCCATTCTTTCCCTCTTTTTTTACCTCCCCCTGCGAGCACTGGTTCAGCTAGGGCAATTTTTTACATCCAAACGAACGGTGGATAGAAAATGGTTAGATTTACTCAAATAGTAAACTACGCAAAATCCTTAAATACAATCGATACAGGAGAAGACGTTTAATATTAAGCACGCGAATATTACGTCCTTAAACTGTACAGTTGTTGTTTTAATAAAACGAACATAAAAACAAGTAAGTACCTAACTAAACCTAACTGTAATTTAACGACAATGACATGTTACAAAGTACGCATTAAAGGCATTTAAAATGAAGTAACTCTATATTTATAGGAATCATGCACTGTACCTACACAATCGAAAATACGCGTATGCGTTTTATAATAATTACTTATAGGCTCAAACATCAAATTACATTTTATAATCTAATAACAATCAATCGCGAATAACATTTGGAATTTTTAAATTTACAAAACACACCTAGGACCTATATAGGTATTAGAGTTTTGTGTAAATTGTACAATTATTTTATACATTTTTTATATTAGGTTTTTCTCCTAATACATCAGTTGGTACTCGTCGACCACGTTGTGTTTGAAAGCCATGTGGGTTTTCCAATTGGATTTGTAGTTGAACTTCTTCATACAGATCTCGCAGGTGAACGCGGGAGGACAGTCTGAACAGGACATCAGATGCTGTTTCAAATGACCGTTTCGTTTGAAATATTTCAAACATTTATTGCACTTAAACCTAGGCGGAACACCACACTCGGCCATGTGCCTGTGAAGTTGTTTAGTGTTCTTGTAGTTTCGCCCGCAACCTTTTGGACAATTCCATCTGCTCTCTGACAAATATTATAAGAAACACGTTAGTTACGCAACATATTTATAAACGTGAACAAACACAATTACTTTGGTTCGTGCAATAAATAAAACTGGGAAAACAAATTCCGTAGATACACGATTCTCAGTAACGTGAAATTGAAAATTCACGATTAGCAAAATATTTCATACAGCAGGATTCTAAGGCCAACAACTAACTACAACAGCTATCAACGAACCGATACGTATGTGTACGACAGAAACCAATGATTTTATTAATGTGAAATTATTCGGTCGTTTTTATAACAAGTAAAACGACACAGTAACCATAACATATTAGTTTATAAAGTTCGCTGAAATAAAGTAGACATACCTAATACAGTTAATCGAAATATTATATAAAAGTCGCTTAAACTTAAATAGATAGTACGTTTAAAAACTAATTTCAAAAAAAAAAGCGTTACACATCATGTCCAAAATGATTTACAGGGATTATTGGACCGGGTCACAATCATTTATACGTATACCTAATTTATATTTACCATTTAAGTACGTAGTTTTTATAAATCGCACTAACAGAAAACAAAAAAATACATCATAGACTCTAAGTATATAGTACGTATTTTTATTTAAACGAAACAATACACGCGGAGAATAAGTACCGATGAAATGCTGTAAAAAATAAACTCATAAAAAACTAATTCACTACAGTGAGTGTGTAAGATGTTTTAGTTTACAGAAATATGTGGTGCGCTACTCCCATATGATAACGAACGCTTTTTAAATGTCCGAATTCTTTACTGCAAACTGTACATTTCAGAGTCACTCCACATTCATTAATGAGATGATTTTTCAAATTATATTTCCTTTTGGATCCGCCGAATTTCCGATTACAAAATTTGTTTGGACATTTTACCGGATCCGCCAATTCGTCCAATTTATCGTTCCTTTTCACACCTGGAATGAGTATCATAAAATAACGCGCTTAGTATAAATTAAAAACAACGGCGATCGGCATGCGAATTAAAGTCACCAAAGCAATATTGTTACATCATTCAACCTTCATTAACAATAGGGTCAGGGGCTATTGATATAGGCCATATGGGATAGAAAGTAAAAAACGATATGTTTTTAGTGTGAAACGGCATCGGTATCAGCTAAAATGTTTTTGAAAATAAACCAAATTCGTTAGAGTGAACAAAAAAAACAGCATATTTCTTATTTGATTATGGTTACATAATACATTTAAGGAATACATTGTTTGGTCTGTACAATTCGTTAGTATATCAAATATTATTTCATACGAAGAACACATTTAACTTATATATACCGAAAACCAACTAGGTACTTAATATCGTCATAAAGCTATTATTTACATGTATTCAGGAGTTTATTTATACTGCAGTGTGCGAGTTGTCATAAATAGGCAACATGAATCGAAATAACATAAATTACAATCAACATTTATTGTCCATTTTTCATTAAATATACAATAACGTCCAATCCGAATAAAAACTTTTTATTAAGCAGAAAAAGTCAGTTAAAAGAGGAACAAATTCAGTACCTTTTTATTCAGGAATACAGGCGCAGTGGAATATTTAAGATTTTCATTTGTAAGGGGTTGGGATGAAACATCACTATATCAGTCTCTATACAACTTTCTTATACATTGGCGTCATTAAATAATTGAGATACTAAATTCTGGTAAAAAAAAAAAAGTCACCGAATCTTACGAGGTATGTTATATTGAATATTTATACCTCGTAAGAATCAATACAATAAACTATATTAATTAAAAAAAAAATTTACAGTTTTGGCGTTCTACAGTGTCAATCCAAAAAACAAGGAAAATATTTAAAAAAGTTGTATTGTTAAGTTCTAACTGTATGAAATTCCCAATCTTTTGATTTCGGAAAAATTAAAACACTTTTTCTACTTTTCGTGGTTTGTCACAGAAAAAAAAAGTAAATCAATCTTTAATACGTCAATATTCGGTGAACTCTGAATAAGAAAAATGATTGAGTATGACACCCTGATCAACTCCGATATAGTCACCGCCACCGCCCACGGACACTTTGCAATTTATCAATAAACTGCAGAAAAGATTCTGTAACCAATGACTAAAAATCAACAATTTTTAAGTATTTTTTTTTCATATAATTTCAAACGCATTAACCATCTGTAGTTTATAATTTTATCATATTATTATTACTTCATAGCACGCTGAGTCGTTCAGTTTTACTGCTAGAGCAGTGGTTTTGAAAATCTACGTCGGCGGGGCTCAATTTAAAAATCTCCATTATTGTTATAACACTGCTATACGAAACCATCCAAAAATTGTCACAATTGCAATGGCGGTCATATTCATCGCACGTGGTTCAACGTATGTCAAAAAAATTCTTCTCACCACTTCTATACTTCTCAATTTACCTGCGAGCACTATTTTTTTTATACCATTTTCCAATTAAATTATTTATTTTTTTTTTTTTAATTGGTAACGAAATAGCGTCGATTTTTGGATGATTTTGTAGAAAAAACATAAAACATAGTGTCCATCAACGTACTGATTACTTAATAATAAGTATGATAACATAACTATTGAAAATAAAATTGAATAATATGATACACACGCGAATAAAATAAGATCAACAGGAAAACGTATACGACTTAAAACAATTTGTCGCAATATATAATATGAACCGAACCGATACAATACAGTGTAGTGTTTATTTCGTTAACAACTGTTCAACACCGCAGTGTAACAGGCTAAAGTGTCTATTCAAATTGGATTTTTGATGAAATCTGCGTTCACAAATTTTACATATAAACATTTTCTCGAGTCCGCATTCGTACATTTCATGTCTGCGTAAATTCGCTTTGTATTTGTACGAATTGCCGCATTTTTCGCACGTAAACCGTGGCAAACAAATCAAATAACCTGCGAAAAAAAACGAAAATGAGTTGAACATTTTGTTGTTTCAATTATCATCGTCATACAAAACATTCATCTATACATACGACATTCTCTATAAAAAAAAAAACAAAAAAACTGCAATTGAACGTCAAAAATCATGCGTGTCTAATAAAAAATAAAAATATAGTTAGAAAACATTTCTATAGGTACTAAATATTACGGAATACAATGACCTTAAAAGTATTTCTTTTGATTAAGGCATATTTCGTAAAATCATAATCGTATTCATCAAATTCAGGTATATTCCAATAAGGATTATAGTAAAAAAAAAAAATAGTACTAATAATATATAATCCGTAATACAAACGGTTCGAACGTCATTAAGTATACAACACTTAGTATTTATTAACCTTGCGTCTCTAACTTATTTAAGTAGGTAGTCAAGTATAAAACTCTTGGCTTAAAAACGTTTCCAAATCCAATCATTGAGAGTATCAATTGAATATCTGATAGTTGTAACACATGGAACGACAGAGAAATAACAAACTTTACAATTGAAAAATGGAGGTGACAAGTGCGTGTGAGGGGGGGAATTTTTAATATTAAATATTGTTAAAATAGTTTGTTTTCAAAATCGATACAAATTAAATGCATATTATTATATTATACGACATATTATATTCGCTTTCAAGTAGGCGACTATACAATTAAATTTTATACCGGTTATAAAAATATGCTATTATTATGGTACTTACAAAATGAAGTTGATAAATCGATTTAAAATATCGATTACTGGTATCAAATAATCGATTTGGTGATTTTATCATCAATAAAATCGAACTGAAAAATATTATTGACGTTAAACACATGCACAAAATAGTTAATTAAACAACCTATCTATCTATAGTACAACTTGAAAGTAACCTTACGGAATTGAAATTGAGTTGTCTTCCGAAACGTTGATAATAATTACTGTAAACAACGCGTTCATTCATCTGGACACCTATTTTATTATAAGTACTTCAATTTTCTTTTGAATTATAAAAATATTAGAGTTAAATTTCAGATTTAAAATCATTCGAAACCTATAATACCCTTTTTTAAGTATACCCACTCACAAAGTACCAGTGAAAAAAATTATAACAACTAGTTTAGAAACTAAAACATAATTGATTCATCATAGATTTTCAATAGCGTTCATAATAGTTATATAGTATTTTACAATATCAAAATTACTTTTAATTTTTTATAAATTACGGTCCGTCACAACACAATTACGCAGTGATCATGCACTCTGAAGATGGATTTATTCAATTACTGAACTGACATATTTTAAAACTCATAATTTATACTTTCATCAGGAAAAACTTTAATAAATCCATCATGAAAAATGTCAACAAGAAATTATTTACTAGAAACTCTTATGTAGTAAACGCGGTCAATGAAGAAGTCAATGAAATTTTTTGAGCAAATATTTTTCAAACAATTAAGTTTTGTACAACAATATAGTACTAATGAAACAAAATAAAACACAGCCAAATATCTACTCCATTCATAATCTAAAATGTAATACAAGTTGCAACACATTACATGTAATATATATATGTATAACTCGTGTGACTATAGCCAGTACATAAGTTACTGAACATAAAAAGTGAATTATTTTGGCAGGGTTTTTTTTTTTGTTTGATTTACTATACAACCACAATTACTTTAATTTTTGCGCTAATCGTACATAATTTCTATTCGTCCATTCGTTTACATTTTGTGTTGAAACTTTATTTTAACGTAAACGTATTTACTATAATGTCTTACAAGTTATGGCGTATAACTTGTACGCATTTAAATTGTTTATGTAGTCCATTCTCTATGAAAAACAATAATAACATAGGTATATTTTTTATTTTGTTTAAGAGTTTATGACATTACGGATCACGAATTAAATCTGCATAGAACAAACGTGTTTATCACGGTAAACACATAATATCGTAACTCGGTTACTCAGCAAAATACGCTATACGCTTGCTTTCAATTTGAAGAAAATGTTAAAAATTTTAAAATTGATACAGAAAAACGCTAATTTATTTTTATACATTAACAGTAGCCAATGTAAGGTAAAAAAAACTTTCGGTCATATTTTTTCCCTGATACTCGAGCATCTTGAACAATGACGAAAACAAAATCGACAGCGAATCGGATGTACAATATAAAATTTCAGAAACAAAATGATTTCATTTTAATAGAAACGTTTTATTTGGACTACAGGATATGACACTCGTAAAGGTAGGTAATAATTATTTTTGAATACAATAACACACGTTCGTACAATATTTTCATAGTGTACTGATGTACTTGTGAACGTTCATGTTGTGCGCCCTGAAGCTTACGGGTTGCTTGAAATATTTATTGCATTTTCGACAGTAAAACTGCGGTTTCACGCCGCATTCGTATCTCATGTGCACGCTAATGGCTTGTTTGGATTTATACTTTTTACCACACCGGTTAGTACAATAGTAGAGGCCGTCCGCTGATGGACCCGGATATTTGTTCATTCTCCCCGACTTTGAGTTGAACATCGTTTTCGCTGCAAAATAAGATAAACGAGGTTATTACCCACATCGAACTCCGAGGTACGCGATTCAAAAATAGTACTGTAAACCATGCACGCAGTAACGGATAGTTCGTATCGATAGTGTCAAGATGAAGAAAAAAAGACGTTCAAAACAAACATTTTTTCAACGCCGCGTTTAAAATGTTTGCCATCGTTTGCGGTTATGCCGAACGTCAAAAAAAAAAAATCGTAGGTACGCCAATATCAGAATGACGGATTAACGTTTTAAACTGATGTTGTAGGTACGTCGGTTTAAAACGTAATTTTCATTAAACTGAATACGTTTTGTACATTTAAATCGGTATAAAAAAAATGTATTAGATAGCTAGTAAGTTCATAAACGTATAGTTAGACTACTTAAAAAAAAAAAAAACAAATTTGCAAGAAAGATATAAAAGTATTATCAAGCAGAAAATGATTAGTAGTAATATTATTAAATAAAAACAACGATTAATTATTAATAATCAATAACGGTATAATTACATCGTTACAATGTAAAAAAATATCACGTAACAATTAATAGGATAGTGTTACCCTATACAAACGAGTATAAGAAAGGTCTTATAACCTATAAGAATACACGGGTTAATCTATTGAAGTATAAAATTTTGAGTTTAGTCGCACAAGATTATCAATACAAGTTATAGGTTTGAAGAATGCTTTGATATAAAAATCAGATAACAATGTATATTATTAGTAGTACAACATAAGTATCGAGTAATCCTGTAACACAGTGGTGGATTATTCAAAGGGAAAGGATGGCGACATAGCGTATTATAACGTATTATATTATAACTCTTTTCTGAAAGTTATTTTTCAAATGCCTATTTGTATATATAAAAAGAAAAAACCTCACCCGTTTTATACGGGATTATTTTATACGTTTATTTCGAAAAATTTCCTCTTCCTATTCGATGACCATTACATACACCACGGTCATGTCATAATTATCAAAAAAAAAATTTTTTAATGTTTGTTTTAATTTTTTTTTAACACATTTGAACGCATGTCGTGGATGTGGAATTTACAGCCGGTACAGGTAAAATTCACGTAAAATTTGGTAAAGTGGTAAATTTTTTACGACAAGTTTTTAACCCGCGATCAAAACCGATTTTTCGACGAAAATAAAAGTTATTTGGCTAGAAAAAAACTCAAGAAACGACGTCACTAGATTACAAAACGGTAAAAAAACATCGGTAAAATTTTCCGGGTAAATTTACCAAGCTCGCATCTTTACGAGTAGTACTGTAAATTTAGAAAATACTACACCAGCACGTCTGGTACATAACTGCAGTAAGCAAAAAACAAAAAATTAACTTTAAATTGTAACGAACGTAACGAGATGAAGTGATTTCATGTGGTTTTTGAAATTTCCCGGTTGTTTAAACTTTTTGTTACAGATATTGCAGTGATATCTCGGCGGTACATTGCATTCATATTTCAAGTGGTTGTATAAACCCGGTTTGGTTTTGTAATTTCGGTGACAGTTCTCGTTCGGGCAGTTATACGACTTTTCGATGACTTGATTCCAAGCGTCTAAATGTGTAATAAAAAAAGAAAAAAAATCACCAACAAATTATTAGTAGGCAATCGTCGCATAAAACTGAAAAATAAAATCTCTATTTTACGTCAACCTACGGATAATACATTATTAATATTCATTCGCAAAACTAAATATACAATCGGGCGGCGTCTTTGTACAAATTTGTATATTGTGTTGTGAAAGGAAAATGAGGAACACACAACAAATAAAACACATTTCTCGGTTGCTGGTCTAATCAATACTACAATCAAGCGAATGCCTACATCAAAAGTACACTAACATAATATAAAGTTCACTACGTATCATTTTACTAATACAAAGTTTAAATTAACGACAGTTGAAAACACCTAACACGATGATAATGGACGAAAAACGTTATAATTTTTGCCCTTAAGATATTTTTTACCTCGTTAATTCAATATAGGTATCAACGCGAACGTCTGGTTGAAAGTATACTTACAATTATGTTAAACTAAGGTAACCGAACGTATGGTAATTATGAAGTATACACGAGAATTCGTAATGAATCTAAATAAAATGAATAGAAAACGAAAAATACAAACGATACTATAATAGTGTTCGTATTTTGATCATTGGACGAAACAATGTTTTTTAACGTTATTGACTATAATTGTTTTAGTCTACTAAACGCATGACTAATATAGGAAATACACATCACCGTGAGATTCTTGTAAATAAAACATTTAAAATTAGGTAATATTATATAATATGTATAAATCAAAAGTCTATAGTTGTTTATTAAATATTCTTTATTCATGTTGTTAAAAATTTAAGATACGCTAAAATAATTTATAATTCCTCATTATTATTTTAAAACTAATTTTACACACAGAGATAAACTTAATCAACGTAATGGTAACCCCTTTTTCGATTTTTGGTTCCTGTATAAGCATTTAAAAAGCTGAAGTCAAAAAATATACAATATATTTTATTATACAATAAACACGGGGGGATGGACGTATAAGACTAAGACTTAGATGGCTTTTGAGGATGTATAAAGTTTTAAAAATTTGTAAATTACCTACTACAATAATTATTAAATTATTATGATAAATTCAATCGTATTAAAAAATCTGATGGGTCATAATCATGTGCCTTTTGTAATTTGACCGGTAATAAGTCGCTTTTCCGCAAATTTCACAAACGAATTGTGGCTCTTTGTTACATTCGTATTTCATATGACACGTAACGTTTTTCTTACGACGGTACGTGCGGCCGCATTGCTCGCATTCGTATGCATCAGCGCCGAAATATTTCTGTTTTGCGCTGTTGTTAAATCGATTGACTGAAATACACAACAACATTAATATAAACAATTTGATTATTGTGCAACACAGAACGTATTTAATAACAGTTTAGTGGATTTTTGGTACACTCTTTGTCGATTTTAATTGTAAGCAAACATAAAAAGCGTTCGTAGACCTCAAACCCATCGTTATTTCTATTCAGAAATCATCGTAAAAAATGTTTAACGCTCCGTCGTAAGCGTCATAAATTTTATTATAATCGAATTTTGTGGAACGATGAGTTTGAAAATACGTTTAAAACGTGACACGACATGATGATGTAACCGCGGTATGTTGATTTTGTAATACGTGTGTAGAAATCCCTAAAAGCAGAAAGTATAAACTGTTATGTCTCAAAAAAATAAATGTTGTGCATAAGACGCCTAGCTAAACCAATCATTTATAATTTGTAAATAATTACAACCTATACAACATTCAATGATAAAATACACGATGTTAGTAAGTCGATGAAATAAGTCGGTAAAATACGTGTGCGTATTATATTATAAATTATAGTATGTACTAGCTGTCCTGAACTCGTTACGGTTTGTCCAGTTTTTTTTTTCATTTTTCCGTACCCATTCCTTTCAACCTCTTTAAGTTAAGTGACACATTGATATAATGAATAAAATGTATACGCGTGTCACAGATATTTTTAAACACATAATAAACAACAAAACGATTTCTTCAACAGTCATATAGTTTATATAAACACAAACGATTTTTTTTATTATTTGTGTGGTCAGATTTTGTATTTTTAACTATTACCAAAAAAAAAAAAAAATGTATTCACACGGCAACCATAATAAAACGAAAAACTATTGAATTTTCGACAAAATTTGTGTTTGAGATCACTCTTGGAATTTTAACAAAAATTGTCATATGCACAGAACCCAATCATGTGCTCTTTAATCTAAAAAAAAAAACCCTATAAAAATCGGATAAGTGGTTTCGCAGCCAACCTCAAACAGAGATTTGCGTTTTCGTATCTAAATATATGTGTACGGATTATGATTTGCTATTCATTGAAAGTAATAAATACCACTACATTACTACGGGTTACTTATAAGACTACACGGACATGTAGTACACTTTTCGGACGGCAAGTCCAATCTTCGGACCTAAACTGCTTTTCTTTTGGAAATTTCCATAGTCACTGTTCTAATTTTCAACTATAGTTTCTATTTTTCACGATAAACATCCAAACAGTGTTACTTTCGGTGAATCCAGTGGCGTATTGTATTAGCTATGAGGCCCTCTTAGACCGGATTTTTAAGTATCAATTCCAATCAAATGACTGAAACGCATACTTTGATGATGGCCAATTAGAATTTCGCGTGATTATTTTCCAACCGAATTATATTAGTAAAGCACGGTTAGTCTAGTGCACAGTATGATATAATGTTAAAACATGCTCGTTATATTACACTCCTCGCTATAATATTATGGTGATTCGTTAACAAACAGTGAGAGTGGATGTATTATTACCACGAATTTTTATTCAGCACACTATTTATTCATATTTAAGGTGCCTGTTTTGATAGGTACGATTTAAAAAAAAAAAAACTACGTTGAATTAACAGCTACACTACAGCGAGAATATTTTTAATTGACCACCACTGTGCAGCATAAACATATTGAAGAAATAATAGCTCCTAGAATTGGCACGATATAAATAACAGTTTGCCCTTCCATGAAATTAGGACGAATAAAGTGTAACTAAAAACGAAAAAAACATATACTTCGATTTATTTTAAAGATGTAACGATATTACATGGTGTATCGGACAATCGTAGTCGAGAATGCCTGGAAACATTTTATGCGTTATGATGAACAAAATATTATGTTATCGAGGGGGAACGATTACACGATAACCGAAAATTAAAAAAAGAAAAAAAAGACGAAAAAATGGCTGTATTGACACGGACATTGCCTGTAATATGTAATATTCTATAAAATTATAAGTTTTTATATTCTCAGCGTCAGCGAGAAATGTATTGTTTCTACAATGATGTTTTTTTACTTTTCTTTTCTGTCAACAACTTTTCAGGTAGAACGAATATTTTTAAAGTCAGTACCTCTACTGATATGGACTCCGACGGTAGGTATTTTGGTTGAAGCTTTTTATTTTGCTTACTTTTTGAGTTTTACCCCAAACCCCCATTACCAAAAAAACCAGAATTTTTACGTTTGTAACGACGTTTTCGGGTGGAAGGAGTGCTCCAACCGTTACGTCGAATACTACGTCAAAGTTGGGAATTCGGCTTTAAAATTTTATTTCGTGCGAAGTATTTTTTGACATTTTGACTGTATAATGTGACGAAAACTACGAAAACGGTAAAATCGCCGAATCCGGCGTCAGACGAATCGATTTAGTTTTTCGACGACAACATCCAAAATAACGATCGAAACAAGCTGAAACTTTTACATAACATTCGAATAGTTCAGATACAGGTTTGATAAAAGTGATTTCGATGATTTTCGAGCCAAGTATAGAACTTTGAATTCTCGAAAGATTTACCACAACAACTGCAGAGCTCGCTCATAATCGTTTTTTTTTTTTTTTTTTCGAAAGCAACGTTTTATCATTGCTTGTATATTATTATTTTAGACACGGGTGCGGATAACTCGAAAAAATACTCGATACGAACTGAACCAAACGTTATTTTTGTTTTTTAACAACACAATTATCGTTCCGAGTTATCCCGAACGATGTTGAGGCCCAACTGTACTTGTGCACTGTAATCATATGCGATTTCATCGTTGACTTTTGTGCGCATTTTTTGTCGCACATGGAACATTTCGGTTCGCACTCGTAATTCAGATGTTGAGCAAGCCTTCTCTTGTACGACCGTCCGCGTTTATTCGGACACGCGTGACGGCACAATGAGTACATTTCGTCTGTAAAGAAAAAAAATTATGTCAGTCGTGTCTAAAAAAAAAAAAAAATAAAAATTGTAAACTAGAAATTCTTGCGTATTATGATTGTTTACCGATCGGATTACTCATGTGTACGAAAAATAAGTACGTCTTGTGTACGATGAAAAATAAAATAAAAAATATACTTAGAAGTATACAGGACGTTAACGCGCAATAGGTGAAGAGCGTTAGTAAATTAATATAGAAGCGCGTGGGTAACTTACGTAGTAGTTAGTATAATTAACGCGAGTAATTTTTATTAATCACACAAAAATTGTATTGTTTGACGGTTCAAACTCAAATAACAATATGTTAGCGAGTTTTTTCTTATATATTATACACGTAATTATAAAATATATAATTTGTTATGTACGTAACTACATTCTAAGACAATTGTACACTTCAATTAATTTTATTTGACACTACTTTTATTAACGTTTAATTTAGCACAAAAATAAATCATAATTTATGCGACTAACTTTGATTTCCTACATGTATACTGTCTTGGAAATAATTACGAAATCATGGGATACAAACTTGATGTAACCACAGACTTTGGTCAAACAACATTTTAAATGTACAAATTATACTTTTAAAATCGAAACAATATACATTAACTCTACTCCTATTATTACATTTGGAAAACAGTTTTTAGTAACTACCGAGAATGATTTTTTTTTATATAAACATATTTAAATTGCAGAGGAAATCTTTTGCACGGCTGCGTCGGAACCATCATCGGCTAATGATAATATTCGATGTACAGATATTCTGTGGGCTTTCAAGCTGGCGTTGTAGGTAAACTTTTTCATACAAATATTACAAGTGAATCGCGGTTCCACGCCACATTCGTAGTTCAAATGTCTGTTCAAGTTGTGCTTTCTGGTATATTTTTTTCCACACTGATTCGGACAGCGGTATCCAAATTTTTCTGGAACATATTAACAATTAGATTTACTCAAAAGCAATAAACAATAATAATCGATAATTCTATATTGGCGAATTGTATAGTGTGTGGAAAAAACGAAAAAAGTCAAAATTTAATATTTCAAATATTCATTTTGTATCGCGAAACAAAAATTTTCGACTGTAGTTTAAAGCGCACACGTCACAATTATTATTAAAACATAGTAAAACAAATTATATTAAATATAAATATATTATGTACAAAACGATTGATCGAAATTTGTTCGGACGCACAAAATTTTTAGTTTATATTTACTTTAACACCGCCATATCGTGTTGGACGATGAACGCGGTGGGCGATATTACAAAGTTTGCATTTTCCCTCGGACAGAAATTACAAGTATGAAATATGTTTGTTGCGATTACCCTGACCGTTTAGTAGTTGCGCTGTCGGGAAATTCGGTACTTAATTTGGAAACTGGTACTGTAAATATTTTGATCTCGTCGGTTGAGTTCTCCTCAAAACAGCGAAATCAAGTGCCTATTGAGTTCCCGATTTTGTGGATAACGTTGCTGACGTAAGTCTCTAGATATGATCGATTATTTTATAAATAATTATATAATATTCCGACCTTTGAATATTACTTTTTTTAATAAATTCAAATCTTGTTCTTTATCGGTTGAATAACGTCTCGGTTTAATAAGCACATTTTTCTTGAAATTTTAAAGGAATTTAATCAAAAACAATAATTCCTGGGTGATATATTATAATCAATTATCTAGTTACGCGTTAGTTGTTACACTATAGTGTACGCGGCGTAACTGAATATTTAACGACATAATATTATGAAAAAATCGAAAATATAAAACTTGGTTTTTCTCCGTTTTCCGTATTTTACGTGAGTGACAAAAAAATAAACAAACCGCAGTACGTCTTCTTAAGTTTTTCACCTAGAGGATATCGCGAACATGAAAAAAAATTAACGAACTTTATTGTGTATACCGATTTTATTTTTAATATATTAATAAAAACAAACATTTAAAATTATGCAACGATTTTACGTATTGTAAGTGAATACAAAATATTGATGTATTACGTCGTCACGCGTATGACAACATTTTAAAATACCACAGTATAATATTATCATACAACAATCAATATTTTTTATTAAATTATGCGTAAAAAAAAAAACACGATTATTGAACAAAACATGAATGAAAAACACCCGTAACAAAATTATATAATAATAAAGACGTAACAATAGAAAAATTTACCTAATACACATATCCAAAAGCGTATAAGTATCATATAATGTCATCGATTCATAAAATAATTAATACACCACGAAAAATAAAACGTGGTACTCACATTTGTAAATGGTATAGGTACCTACAGAACAATTGCTGCAAAAGCCGGAGACGCATTATTTTTATTCTTTTATAAAAAGTCTGCAAATCATACATAGAGCGTACAAACAACTTAATAATTATAAAAATCGTAGAAGATTTTTACGATGAATCATCATATCCTCTTCATTTTTTTCTAAAAACACATTTTGA
Source organism: Hormaphis cornu (assembly GCA_017140985.1). NCBI lineage: Eukaryota > Metazoa > Arthropoda > Insecta > Hemiptera > Hormaphididae > Hormaphis > Hormaphis cornu. Next base: position 20,402,302 of record CM029364.1, read on the forward strand.
AATTTGCCCAGCGTTCATCGTATATGTTCACGCATAAACGCGAAAATTCACTCCTTCCAAGATCCAATTTAATAAGCCTCGTAAAAGTTTAAAACGCAATATTGCTACAGAGAGCTCTGATAATTGATGTTTTAATGTGTGCTCAAAAAATGATAAAACACCACTAAATCTCGTATACGAAAATTATGATTTCAAAATTGAGACGACGCACAAAATTATCGAATCAATTTGTGACGCGGAACCAGTTTTCACCCAGAAAAACACGCTTATTTCTCACGTACACTCAAAAGTACTCGCAACTCGTAAATTAGGCTACGATTAATTTAATTGTAGAATTTAATCTATATTGTGAAATAACCGTTTTAGTAAATCTACGAGCTTAACTATATTATCAATGTGGACGTGTCCGTAGAAAACAAATGACATTTTTCGTATATAATAATTTGTAAAACATCACAGGCAAAAATATACACTCTAAACATTAAATTTGTTCGCGTCGGCCCCGGTTTTCGACCTCTGCAGTCGAAACGAAAAACTCCAGTGACGGATAAAAAAAAAAAAAAACCGACTGTAATGTTAATATTAAAATCCAAACCACGTGTTGTACGAGACGGAACGCCGATTTTGGCCTTATATCATTGTATAAGGCTGTGTACGCTGAAAAGATGACATTTAAGATGAATCTTTTGCCTGAATTCTTTGCGGCACACAAAACACTTGAACCGTCTCGGCACACCGCATTCGTAGAATACATGCCGTTTTAAGTGCGATTTTCTAGCCACGCCGACGTACCGACGACCGCACTTGTTCGGACACAGAGCCGGGTCCTGCTTGCACGATTCGTTGATTTTTACTAATTTCCAAACCGTTTCCGCATCTATCCGAACAGACCGAAAAAAAAAAAAAAAATGGATTAGAAAGATATTATCAAAAGTAAACAACGCCGAAGAAGAATTTAGTACGTATATTATATATGTTTAGTCGAAAAAAAACCGGGGTAAAATAGCAGTTCTTAAACAATATATAACATATTATATACAATTTTGTTTGCAAAAAAATTTCCTAACCTTTTTTTTTTTTTTTTGCAATCGATTTCCTCGTGCGATACTTAAAAATAATATAACTTTAAGAAATCTGCAAATCGAGCGTGAAACAAACTACAAAACAAAATTTAATTCGGCCTCTCTGGTTAGTTTGTTTCGTTATTGCGTTTCGTCTTTTTATCCTCCGCATTTATTAATTTATAACTAAGTATTTGTACGGCAATAAGCACAAAGCGTTTTCGCTGCACCTCCTCAACTGTTCAATTCTTGATGATCGTTTAATATTTAATAACTCAATATATAAGTTACATTTTACATTTTTTTTCAAGATATCTTACTGCACAAAACCGTAGATTTGATATATTTTTTTATACGCGTATAATATTCAATTTGACATGAATACTACCCAACGAAATCTAAGTCGCACCATTGAATATAGTATTTGTAAAATATTACAATTTATAAAAGTGAACCACATTATATGCAATGCGATAACCAATTGCTGCACCATACTAATATTGCCATTTTCTATAAAAGCTTTTTTTTTCTATACTATTAAGCTAGTCAGTGCAAATGTGGATTGGCAACACGTCATATTATATTACAATATTGCTACTTCGGTATATAATTCGAATAATAATCTGATCGGCACAAAAAAATATACGTTTTTAACACATCATATACATTGAATAGGTATTTATTGAGTTTTTTTTCTTAACACATAACAAATAATAAAAATAAAAACATTTTTAAAACGTCATCAACGTAACAGCGTTATTGTAACAACGTTTTCATTACACCCATGTTGACAATGCGCTCAACACATTGTGTACACAATAACACCTCTAAAATCGTATCAGGACAGTGATAACAAACAAAACGTTTACACAGTACAGCCACGAGGACTTATATATAGAGATAATAATATAAATTAGACTAAAATTCCAATCACCAGAATCAATATTAATCTCTTGGACGCGTATTCGCGCGTTCGCCCGGTGTGTTAAAAATTCATCATATAAAATACAAAAAAAAAAATGGAAAAATAAAATTCTGAACGACACGGTTTTGCTCTTACGGCTATATTTTCTTCGGAAAATCACGCCACGAAACAGAATCATTCGTAACTGTTGTGTTTCTTTTGCCGGTGCATTAACATCTCGTCTTTACGTTTGAACGGTCGCTCGCAAACGGAACACGGAAACTGGGGCGGCGTCAGGCACTCGTACATCACGTGCCTTTTCAGCACGTACTTGCGACTTTTCCCCTTATAACTGCGGCCGCAGTCGTTGGGACAAAACACGGGATCCACGAGCGCGTCTTTATTCAGCGACTCGAGAAATTGCAAAAACTCTACACGAAAACACAATATTTAATTCGGATCCGTACGATACACAGTTACGATTACAACACGTAATTATTATTATTATTATTATTTTTGAAAGAAAAAAAAAAAAATCGTTTTCATCGCGCCAAAGCAGTTAGAACCTGTAACTAGATACACATAATAATCCGCATTCCAAAGCAAGCCCGTGGTAATAGTGGTTTACCGAATGGTAACAAATATTTAGCACATGTCACAGATCAATGGCAGCGCAAAAACAGTATAGTTAGGTATTTTATAAAAAAAAAAAAAAAACATATTACGCACACGCGTCGTATTGTATCGAGCCGAACAAACTTTGGCCGAAATTTCTGATCGTCGGTATAGATATGAACAAACAAACGAAATGCGATTTTTTTCGAGACGGTAATGACAAATTTTCACCAATACATCGGACTAGGATGAACACGTTTTTCTAGTAAAACGCATCCTTTTAACACAAAACTCTACAAGTTTTACTTCTCGAGACGTCGGTATTTGATCGTTAAAGTAAGACGATTGTTTTCACTTTGCCCAGTCAATCGCGGTGGTTTCCCGTCGCTAAAACACTGTACGAAACGAGTCAAAAGAGTTTTCAAAATTTTAGTTTCGCCGAGTCGTGTGCTTTATAGCCGCTGCGAGTGAAAAGCTGTTTATCGCGCCGCCACTGTTACACTATATACGCACGATTACTTAACACGAGAACGCGATTATTGTTTCGCTATTAAAAACGGTACGGTTTTAAAAGACGTTGTTTTTATATTACACAAAATCAATTTATAAATCTAATTCAGCCGGTGACGGGTATGAAAAAAAAAAATTTTTAACGGAGGACGCTTTCAACCGTTTCTCGGCCACATCAAAAGATATTATCGTTTTCATAACACTATCGACATATGCGAATTTGATGTTTAAGTAACGAGTGCGAGTTAAGATGCGTTTTTCTGGCGAACCGTCGAAAGCAGATCGTGCAAACGAATTTTTTCGGTACTCCGCATTCGTGTTTTAAGTGACGCTGCAAACTAGATTTTCTCCAGTCTCCGCTGTAGTAACGACCGCAATTGTTTGGGCAGAACACGAATTCGACGTTTTCTGGAACCAAACATATCGTATACGTCCGTGATTAAAACAGCTATGTGTATATATATATATACAGATTATTATTATATGTACAGCGAAACCTCCGAATAACGGACAACGTTTTAGTGACCGACAGTGTCCGGAGGTTTCGCTGTACATATAATAATTAATAATCTGTACGTGGGTATGAGATGGTTGAAATGAAAAATCCGGAATAAGGCGTACGAATTTTAATAATCAGTATACATATTATAATAAAAATAAAACAAAATTTGAAACAAGTCAAGGCAAGCGAAACAGCAAATAACCAATAGCGAGTGATACATAATAATAATTGTTTGATTACGTAAAAATCTTCGTAAATCTCTGTTTGGATAACGACAAATTAGTAACACAACATATACTATAAGTGATCTATCTTTAGTGAATAGAATTGTACTAAAATCGTCAGGCGTTTTCGCGAATCACGTCGTCATATCGAACGGAACCCAACAGTTTTCGACAACACTTTTTCTTCTTCGAAATCTGAAATCATGTAATAAATATATACAGTAAATTACTATAATTTGTGGTGTTAAGACCATAAATTATCATTTTATACTTTGAATGACTTATGAGAAAACCACGTGAAACATAAAAAACAATTGAGTCGATAAGCGAGAAAAAAACTATTCACAAAAAAAAAAAAAAAAGGTTATTTTTTTCCACCTTGCTTTTATTGTGTAAACCTATTAAATTTTTATATATTTAAATTATATTATAATATATGATTTAATAAACACAATCGAAGTAGTTATTGCTCGTTATACTAACCTACTCTACACTTCAATTAGTTTACAAAAAGAAAATATACTGTTCGTCGCTGGATAATAACCATCAACATTTTTTACCGGTATAGGCATTATATTAATTTTTAATTCCATTTTTAATAAAAAAAAAACAAAGATTCATTACAAAAACACCGAAAATCGTAAAAGAAAATGTTTCGATCAGTTCAACGTCAGACAAGTACGGAGTACTTTTTATTTGAAGTCGACACATAAAATGAATAGTATTTTGTGAGTAATTCATTTTATACAAATATCGTAACTATGTACAACAGCGAACGATTTGTATAGTTTTGATAACATTTTACATAATGCTCGTGAACAGTTAACACAAATACGAATACTTATAAAATGTTTTATTTTTTTTTTTTTTTACTTACAACTAACATTTATTTTAATTTTTTCAATTTAACGAAAATTATTCAAATTTAATACCTCGTACTACAGTCAACGTAGTTCACGAACGTTACTAGTTTGATTACACAAATAGTTCTATGACGAAAAAAAAAAATAATAATAATAATATATATATATACTTCTATGTACATTGTACGCCACTCGTGTACATTATAAAAACACGTTTTTAATCAAAAATAATATTTCTATCGTTAAGTATAAACAATAATATTATCAAATACTATTTCTACGTCTATTTGTGTGGTACACGACGAAATCGTTGTACGCCTAAAATAATATCCCAACACTGACGATCGCGTTCGTTAATTTAAATTCAACTGCTCAAAATCGACACAGACAGAACGATTATAAAATAAAAGGTGCCGTATTATAGGACCAGGAACGACGTGAACAGTATTTTATTTCGGTTAGGTAACAACAACACGATAATATTGCATCCGTCGGGGCGAAATTGAGTTTGTACTATTCCAGCGATTATTATTATTAGCATTTGTGTAAATTTCTCAGTCGGCACACGTCCGATCGAAAAAAAAACTGACTGAAAACATAAAATTTTAGTTCGCCTCGTCTTACTCTGAGAGCGGCTTTTACCAACTGCAAACAAAACGATGACCTACAAAATACACAATCGTTCCCTATATTTTTCGTTCCAGACTTGAAAAACGAGAAATGGCCACTATCAACACGCGTTGATCATTTTTCAGACGCAGTAACTGTCCAAAACGATTCCGTCAAACAATGGCTCGAATGTTATACCGCACCAACGACGATTACACGAAAACGAAAGCATCGGCAGGTATTAAAAACGTATAAAATAAAACGCGTGCGCGCGGAGAATTTGACGGGGTTAAAATATTTGAGCCTATGGTTGAACGAAAACATTTTGTTTTCTATAAAAAAAAAACAACAACATCGTTTGAAAATACATACGCGGAGTGCGCAGTTTCTCGCGTCCCTAACCGTCATATAATGTAAAAAAAAATGATAAAATGAAATTCTAAACGAAAACACATCGTGTGCACATCGGCGTCGATTAAAAACTATTCCGATGTACGCAGGTATGTCATGTTGCCTGCCGGGGCATCGCTCCGGATGAACGTGTTTTTGTGACAGCGAATTCGCAAAACGGTCGGTTAGTTTATCGACTTGTTAACTGGTAAACAGCAGCTTGTGCACGACGTATATGTGCGTTTTCAGATTCCACTTTTGCGCGAACCGCCTGAAGCATATCATGCACTGAAACTTTCGCGGCACGCCGCACTCGTGCGTCAAATGCCGTTTCAGCAATTGTTTCCGGTGCCGGCCTTTGTACTGACGACCGCAACCTTTCGGGCACACGGCCGGCTCGCTCTTGCAGATCTCGTCTAACCGGTGCCCACCGACAACTGTAAAAACGAAAACGGTTCGCTATAGTGAATTGTGTGTGTCGTGAAACGCGGACGGAGGTTTTTTTCAAAGCACTGGTGTGTGTGTGTGATTTTCCTTTCAAAGGTGTAAGTAAGTGTTGCGATTATAATATTATTGTATTATGATGAAGCGCAAGTCGTTTGTTCGTTTCGCATACACAAGCAAATAGAAAAACAAGCCATCACTGTCGGTCGCGCGATCGTTTGATGCTGTCGGGGATGAGGTTCAGTCGTGTGTTACGCACATAACGATTCCGAGCGAACCCGGGTGCGCTCTATCATCTGATCGCGCCGCGACAGCGTGGAACAGTCCGCCGCGGTCTTTTGTTGGAAATCAAAAGGGTGCGGAGGAAAACGGTTTAAAAAAATGTTTCGCAATAACTTACGGTTCGCGATGTTTTATCGTCGCGAGAAAATCGTGTTAAAAATATCGTTAAGACACTTTTAGAATTGTCCTGAAAACGCTCGGACGGATAATACATATATCGATTCAAATGACTCGTAAAAATTTTAAAAAAACATTCGGACGGTTATTATCGTTTGAGGAGTGGTTAAAATTCAAGTAACGGTCGAGCGCGACAGTGCGTAAATTCATTTTCATCGTAACGTCAATACTTTTTAATCCGCTTTCGAAAACTGATGGGAGGATTTTTTTTTTTT
>CM029364.1:20419097-20434097 GCA_017140985.1 Hormaphis cornu
CAATTAAATTACAACGGTAAATATAGACTACTGTATTTATTACTGCTTACATATTATTATATATTATATTGAATTGTCAAAATCAAAGATTTCCATAATTATTACGCTGTCGCGTGAACATAAATGCGAGTTTTTCAGCGTTACACTAATCTTAAATACAGTACACAACTGTACTTTTTTGGGGGGGGAAGGGGAGAGGTCGATTCTCCAATCAAAATTACAATAATATCTAAAGGAAACTTCAGCGATTGAATTAACAATAATTTTGAATAATAAAATAAGTCTTAAGAAACGTCAATTTCGAGTTTTATTCTACTTGTTTGTATGCCGTTATGTCTCATTGAATAAATATCGTAGTTCAATGCGGCGCGTAAAATTTTGTATCTTGTTTTTGGAGCATAACTCGAAAGATAAACGAAATATCAAAAAAAGTTTTCAAATAAAACACCATACAGGGTTGATTATACCTTTTTTCAGCGGTATCGAATGTAACAGTATCGGATTGATTCTACTAAGTACCGGCAAAATCAATCACAGGAAATAATCACGAAATCAATACGTTCCACGCGAACGTAAAAAAATTCTAAAAAAATAATTAATAAATAGACCCATTTAAACGCATTGATCTAAGTTGTCGAAATATTGGCCATTAAGATCGAATAGAAAAAACGTTGACTTTGCAAGCTCATATAGTAATCAAATCAAACTATAAAAATACAATATATAGTCATATAATATATGATTATTTATAATTCGATTTTAAGTTTAAATATATAAGGCAAAACATTAATAAAATAAAATTATAAACTCATTTTTAAATAAGCGATATAATAATATTCACCAAGCGTTCGTAAAATTTTGAGACATTCTCCGTAATTCAGCACACAACGCATATTTTTAAATTCGGGTTGCCGATATTATACCTCCAAGCCATAATTATTTATGTAAGCAGATTATTTTTAAATCCAAACGTCCCTCATATGCTTTGTATAAATTAATATTTATGTTAGATACAAACAACTTTTTTCAATAACGTATTATACACCCTTTTAAGTATTTTTTTACCGTATCAACTTTGAATCCGCAACAAAAACGTAGATCTGTACAGTAAGCCTTGGCCGAAGAACAAAATCAAATACTACACAATAATATATATATATTATTCGAATTTTATTAAATATTAAAAAAACATTTTTATAGCGTTACAAGTTATCGGCTAATAATTTTTTGTTAATCGTACAAGGTTGAAAATCACTAATTTTTTAAAAAAACTAGTTCATAAACATATCTACCGACGTTGATTCTAAACACTCTGTACAGGTACTAATATACTTTAATGAAATTGTTAACAAATTAGTGGAGTTCGGTAAACATAGTTTGATTTTTTTCTTTGGGTAAAATCTTGTGAACAGTTATCATATGTGTCTTTCGATTTCCTTTAAAATAGAACTTTCTTAAACAAATGTCACACTGGAACGTAGGTTCTTTTCCGCATTCGTATCTAAGATGATTTGTTAAAACGGTTTTTCTGTACGTTCCCGAATATCTTCGACCACAATTGTTTGGACAACTCACTGGATCTTGCTTTGACAGTTCCTTTACCATAACTTTGGTCATAATCTCTGAAAATAGTTGGAAATATAGATTTTAATATAATATTACAAAAAAAAAAAATTTAATGTTATCGCCAAACGTACATATTAGCATTATAACATTAATCCAAAAGTTACTATAGGTATTTAAACAAATACATATACGTATATAAACATGTATATACAAGCGATTAATTGAACAAAAAAGCGTTTTGAAAAAACCATCGAGGATTTGTGTAAAATTATTTAAAAAATATAAATTTGTGAGTGACACATAATATTGTATAATACTTCATGCTTAGTCACACGAAATACTGAACACACACAAACACACTCTTAGAACTCAGTAATTAGTTGTGAGGGAAATGTTAATAGATAAAATTTAACCCAATTTGTTGTTTGTTTTTAATTAAAAATTTGCTGATGTTTTATTTTGATTTATCGATACAGACTATATTATAACAATTAGTATAACTCTTTAGGAAACTGATTTAGAGTAAAACTCGAAATTGTTGGTACTTAAATAATGAAAAAAAAATTTGCTGTGTAAAAAACTTAGTTAAATAGTTCTCGGGTAAATAAAACTAATTAAACAATATCATAAATGATGAAAAAATTAATTTTGAAACCGGCATTTTTCCGGAACTTGTATACTTTCAAAACACTTTGTCGTCAAAATTATTATACACTTTATATTTACAAAAGAAGAAAATATTGCGTTGCTAAACCATTTTTCACAAAACTAGAGCACTTAACGCTATATGTGTATGACTTTTTTGGTGTCGAACGATATATAAATATTTTAACAGTTCCTGTATAGAAAAACGTTTTGTCAAGTTTATTACATTTTCGAAAAATCAAAAGTAAAATTAGCTGCAAAAAACAACGTATAATATGGCATTAACTATATGCTAAAGTAAAGAATTTAATTATTTAGGTAGGCGTTCAAAAATATTACATATAATACATTTTTTGAGTACTTATGTACAGTAAATTAATATTTTATGTTTAAAAATAAAAAACGCCGCTCAAAAACATTTTACGATTTAGTCTTGAAGTTTAAACAAGCGATTTTTCTCTTACACATTAATCATTGGTGTGTCTTTTGAGTCAGTATATATTATAAGAATATGTACTGTTCCAAGGGTTGAAAAAATAATGTATAAAACAAATGATAAAAAAAGCCGTTTAATTTTAATTATAGTTTTTCTTGAAACATAACACATATCAAACGAACGAGGTGCGTATCCGTGTAGCTTTTTTTTTTTGGGTACAAATCTACAATAAATCTTTTTACAATTAACTTCAAATGGGTAAACGTGATTTATGCCTTCTACTGTACTTGTACCCATACAAATCGACATATATTTTCACAAGTATAAAATTCATGCGCTAAACATTTGATCAATTCAACGTTTTGAGACTTGAGCCCTATACGTATTTTGCTAGTGTAATTTTAACAAAATACGTTATCAACGTAACACGTACATGTTAACCTTTTAACGCGAAATGCAAACAATAAAGTTTAAAAACACGAAAAAATCGCTTTATTTCTAAAGACAAAAAAAATAACAGTATAGTATAGTATGAGCAAGAGAAAAATCATCATCTCTCGAATGAATGGATTTAGTGACCCTGATCTATTATTTTTTTTTTTTTTTTTTTAACTAACTATCTATGGCGTATTCCATCATGTTTCGTACGAAACAGAAACTTGTGCTAAACGAAATTAACTGTATTCTTTCGAGCGTTGAACGAGGAGATTTTGTTTGATTTTTAACGTTTTCGGAGCTGTCTTTTACTGAATAACGCCGTGAATACCGCCTAAGTGTCCTTTCAAATGCGATTTGTGAATAAAACTCTTGTTACAGAAGTCGCACCGGAATTGCCGCGGGACGCCACACTCGTACTTGAGATGTACTTTTAAATAATATTTTCGACTTCTCTCTTTATACTTTTGACCACAACCGTTCGGACACACGGCCGGGTCGTACACCGCCGCTTCGTTTATTAATCTGTCCAAACATATCACTGAAATAAACCGATATAAAACAGAATATTATTTCAGTAACTATAAAAGGTACGCAAAGAAGACTTTTTACACGGAAAGTATACGGATAAATTAATATTATTTTAAACGTTTTTGTCACATTATTTTAGCATAGCTCAAATATGCATTTATACGCTTGAAATTTGCCGTTTTTGTAGTTTTACACTTCGGATATTTTAGTCGTTGCGTGGATCAATCGTGTTTCTGAACTTATATGAAAATACAAGTTTAAAACCTTTCTAAAACTTTTTTTATAAGGTTTTTATTTCGAAAATAATAAAATATTGTGCAGTTTAAGTATAGAGTACCCTCGTAAAGTGTTTTTTTTTTTTTTTCGCAACAATATTGTATAAATAAAATATAGGCACTATGAATATAATTCGAAAAATTAAAATCAAAATGGTTTTACACTCGAGTGACTCGAGTGAAACTAACTACTATAAACTAACTACTAAAAACTACCTATCATTTGAATCGAACAATACAAATACGCAGTTCTAATAGTTACTTTGTATTTTATAGTACTTACGCAATGGGGTCGATGAGTTGATGACTAAAATATCCAAAGTGTAAAACTACTAAGATGTTATTTAAATTTTAAATTTAGTGAAATAAGTCTAGACGTGACCCCAATAAAACAAACCGCAGACCACTCTAATGACTACTCTAATGGGTTAATGGGGTGATAAATATACAAAGGAAGCTGTGCCCGTATGTTAAATTTTATACGCAACAGAATATAATAAAGGATTCAGTTTTAATACAATTAATCATTGTCAATAATCAACTTCTGAATGATAACACAATAATAAATGACAAAATGTTAAATTTAGTATTTATCAAAACTAGTAAGTGGATAACAATAATCTTTTAAGTTATCGTTGATGCAATGTTAATTTTGTCTTTGTGTTCAACAACTTAGTTTATATACTTCGATATGTAAAATAATTATTTCGTTTAATCGTACAGTTTGGTAAAATCTGCAATCGAAATTTGTTGAAAACTATTTATACGGTTTTCTTAAAAAACTGCATAATAGGTAAGTATATATGACGATTACAAAATTTGCATAGTAGACATAACTTAACCATTTTATCAGATACGAGTATGTTAATCGAGTTCACTTTAAAATGTTTGATAAACACCTAACCAAAAGAATAAACAGCAAATCCCAAAAAAACAAAATTTATCAAAACACAATGACTTGATACGATTGCGTTTTACATTTGTATATTTTACGCATATTATACGTATTATAATATGTAAAGTACTTAATAAATATAAATTAATAATGCTAAGAAGCCATATTCGTTCTCGATTGTTAATAAACTATACAGAAAATACATAACTGAACATACATACATTTAAACATTTTTCGATTTACCTAATAATAAAAAAAAATTATTCCAAATTCTTTAAACTACACAAGTTAAAAATTATTATAGTTATAAACATACTTTACACGGAACACATTCCAACATCATCGATATTATTAACTATTAAAAATAATTACGATTAATATATTGGTATGTACATTTTAGACACAAATATCAACACACTAGCTTATTAATGGTTCAATATGAAGTTCAAGATTCTAAACATACAAATATTGTGACTACAGTTTTTTGCATTCAAAACACATATCAATTTCAAAAAGAAACAAGATTTTTTTTAAGTTCTCAAAAATAAAAAACAAAGGATTCATAAAAAAAATAGGAAAGCATAATAATTATTATAGTATAAGGTAAATGACACTAATTTATTTATTTGATTAACGCCAATCGGCAGTTTATAGATACATTATAACATACATATATATATATATTAAATTAAGAAGAAATGATAGTGTTGAAAGGAAATTACAGCAGCAACAATAGGTGGGACACAGTTATAAACAATAAACTTAAGTTAAACTAAACAATAGAAACCTATAACTTATATTAATTAATAATTATACTCATGTTCAATTATTAATGTCTAAAAATCACGACGCAAATTATTGGTAATTGTTTTTTTTTTAGTGATACAAACAAATAGGTACATTTTAATAACTTAAAAACTACGCATACAAATCATATCGTTATAAATAGGTAAACGATACAAGTTTAAAGTAAAATGGTGGTCAAAAGTTTTTCATTTTTAATCTTAACAAATATTTCTTGGACATTAAGAAAGATTTTTGAAGTAAAATAGGCGGTTAAATATTTTATTAGTTTAAAAAGGAAAAACTGATTTAACTAAACACATTATTGAGAATAATACTTGTCTAGGTATAAGTAAAAATTAGGTACCTACACAAAGATCGATAAGGCATGGTTCTACACGCGTAAGTTACATTCTTTAAAAACGCAGCAGTCAAAGTCAATAATAATAATAATAATAATAATACAGCTAAATTTCAGTCAAATATAAACAGATATTAATTACACGTGTAATAAGTACGACGTGATACCATCGTGGTTTCAAACAATATTTTACCAACGTCTACGGAATCGAAATTTTAGAGCTAAATGCACTCGTTAAACTATGTTATTATTAATAGTTTTAAGCCGGATACTGCGCAATATGTTTAGAACCCTAAGTTTTCTAGGGGGAACAAAATAACGGTATAAATAATTTCAGATTTTTCGGGAAAACAATGTTGTCTAATTTGTATTACTCTCAGTGATAATATACATATTAGTTTCTTTTTCTTTATCTCACAGCATATTTACAGGTTCCATACAAAATATACATATTATAATCAAATAATAATTGCGCGCAACTGTCGTAATGTTCATACCATTATACGACATACGAAAAAAGTCGCAAACTTAAATTTACACACACGTTAATGTCATAACATTAAACAGGAATAACATTTATTGCTTTTAAATTCTATAACACGGATTAATCGATGTGACTGAAACGATGTTAGAACAGTGAGACGATCACGTTCGGTACAATCATATTACGCGCACCTAACACATTGAAACATTCAACGAAATACTATATAGTAAAACTTCTTTTTCTTATTTTTTTCTTCATGATTCTTAAATTCTCCGCTGTTACGGCGTATAATCTTTACCAATGACGATCTTGTGTTTGCATCCCATGTGCGACTTTAGGGTGCATTTATGTTTGAACGTCCGATTGCATATGTTGCATCTGAACATGCACGGTAATCCGCATTCGTACACTAAATGATTCCTGAGATTGGTTTTTCGCCATTTTCCTTTATAGCTGCGGCCGCAATTGCGCGGACAGTACGCAGGATCGTTTTGTACGAACTCGTTCATGCGCCCCAAATATGCTACAAACAAAAATCAATCGAAAAAGCTATTAACATTGACGTATTTTAATCGATTTTTACGGGTTGATGCAAATGAAAACCGGATCCACATACGAAGCGATAAAAATAATTATATTCGAGTCGTTTCGCTCACGTAAAGTAGTGCAATATAATAAATATTATGATACACGAAGATTTACACTTTTGTAAAATAACGATTAAAAATAAGTAGGTATATTATAATAATATATTTTATTTTAAACAAACTGAAACGTAATATACAACAATATAATATCATATTCTCTTAACGAGATTTCGATGATTCGCAAAACGGTGCGACGGCAGAGATTTTGTGCACGGATATCAGATGAGTTTGCAAGTTGACTTTTTGAGCAAACATTTTTCCACAAACGTCGCACTTAAACCGCGGCGGAACGCCACATTCGTACTTCAAATGACGGTTCATAGTCGCACGGTGATTATACGAACGTCCACAATTTCTGGGGCACGCGTACTTTAGCGGAGTAGAAAATAATGATCGACCTGTAACTGAAAAAAAAAAAATCGATTACAAAAAAAAAATAAAAATTAGCGATCGAAAATTGCATCGGACAATATCGTATAATAATCGTGCATTTTTAAAAAAATATTTATAAACGTTATACAACATCGAATACGAGAATAATAATAATATTACGCCTACGTCATATCATTATGTATTTTACATAAAATACAAAAACAAAACAACAAATAGTATACAAACCAGGCACTTTTTCGTTAGTAGGCAAGTCTTATGCAAACGAAAATACGAACGGTGTGCGAAAAAAAATTTTCTTTTTGATAATGAAAGTATATTAATTTTAAAAATATAACAATATTCGACGTATCAGTTGGTCGATTAAGCTAATTGAGTTGGTAGTAAGAGTTTTCTATTCAGAAATTAATATTTAAAAAATCCTAAAATAAAACTTTAAAACTATTTTATTCCCCACCAATATCTTAGCTCCATTGAGTGGCTAAATAATTGAGCTTTTTTTTTTTATGACGTGATTACAGTGATCAGCCGGAATCTAACTTTTACACGAGCGCTTAATTTTCTGGTAGAGAATTATTTAGTGCCGAAACAACCCAGATTTTATTTTATTTTTACTACCTAAGAATCGTCAAAAAAAAAAGTAATTTTGTTCGATTGAGTTTTTGAGGAAATTTCCTCTATAGAGTTTGAGAGAATTTTTGAGATGTTTTTTTTTGTTCCATAAAAACTTCGACGTTCTTTTTGGATCTCGACGATGCAATACATAGTTAATAAATACTTCATCACGTCATCAGAGGATATATGCACAACACACAATATCTGATTGATATCTTATAAAATTATTTTTAATAGTTAAAACAACCATGTCCGTATTTACTAATTTAACTTGACGTACAATAAGGTAAAACTTAAGGCAATGCTAAAAAAAAAAAAAACAACAAAAGGTTATTCAAAAATAAAAAAAAAAACAGTTTTTGGAACCTTTAATTATATTCATTAAACGTAGAGATGAGTGTTATTAACTTATTATAAAACATATGTGAATAATGATTACACGTTTTATTACTATTTATAGTATGTACTGAACGGCTAAAGATTACATTAAATTTCATAATAACGCGGTAATTATGAAGAATTGTTGGTGTTTTAATATTGTTGATTATTGATGATTTTGTGAATGGCTGCCAGGTGATAGAGCGTACTTTTTTTGTTTGTAAATTTTTTCAAACAGACCGTGCATTGAAACTGAGGTGGTTTTCCACATTCGTACAACAAATGCCGTTTTAAAGAATTTTTACGACTAGCTCCTTTGTAGGCTCGGCCACATTTATTTGGACATCTCACGGGGTCGTTTACAGCCCATAACTTTAACTGATCGGAACTAACTTCTCCGAACGCTGTATAAAAAAAGAATGCATAACATGGTATTATTAAAACGATTTCAAACGTCCGCGATGCGAGAAATAAAATGTTAGTAAATACTTCTACAAAAATACAAATATAATTGTATCTATTTTATTATAATATCGTATTTAAAAATTATTATAAGCTATAGTAGTGATAGGAAAATTAAAAATTTTTCCCAAAAACAGCAGTCATTTATTAAGCAGCTTAAGATCGCATGTAAGTATTGTTTAAATGGGTGAGTTGACTATTTCAAATTAAAGTTTTAAACGAAATTCTACAAAACAGAATGTCTCGCAAAAGTGGCTATTTTGACGGTACCTTATTCGATGTAGGATAATAAAATGATCAATTTATTATGACAGAATTATTTACTGCCACAAGAGAAATCAAAAGTCACGCTTTAAATAATTTCAACTAACTAAACAGTTCGTTCACACGTATCCAATTTGTTTATTTAACCCGTGACGCTATGTGTGATAGGCTCTAGCCTTTTTGGAACCACTGGTTTAAATCACTGGTTTTATCCTGACCAATCGAGTATATAGTGTGTGCTTTGTCGAGTTGTTCACGGTTACAGATACAAAACATAATAGTTTAAAAATTAATCCACAATTTATTTTTATTTTATTTGTGTTCCAGCATCAAGGGTGAAAGGAGAACAAACTAATTTCTAACAGACAATGGTAAATACAATAAAAATGATTCAGATCGAGTATTGTACATGGTGATTCGGTGTTAGGAGTGAGATGACTTTTTGTACGTCGTCATCTTGCGGACTTGATTATTATCCATTTGTTGAGTGCTGAACATTTAAAAACATACGTGCTGAACTAAAATTTTCCTAAAAAAATATGTATACACACATTATTACAAAACACATAAAAATGTACTAATTTCATAATGTTTACTATAAAAATGTTAAAACTCCATGAACCAATCCACGATGTACTTTTAAATGATGCGCGTGCTTGAACGATTTGTTACACAAATCACATAAAAACATTCCTGTGATTCCACACTCGTATTTAATATGTCGAACCAAATGTGATTTATTCTTATACTTGCGGCTGCATTTTAAACAAGCCCATCGTTTCGTAAGCCCGCTGAAATCATCTAAAAAGTAATGATTCTGTATTACGATCTTAAGTTACATACATCAAATGTTATAATATTAGTGATATGACTTGATTGTTTCAAATTTAGTTAAGCGGTACGGTATACAATTCAAAAAGCAACATTCACACTGCCAGACGTCAAAACATATTAAATCACTTTAGTAGTAGACTGATTTCGTCTCAAGTGCACGGAAAACCACAAACATACGGTGCGATTAATAAAAAAAAGTTGCCAGTCAACCGGTTAAGGTTTAAATAAGACGTAAGTTACATTTAAGTGTTTTTGAATCCTCTGAACTACTATAATATAAAAATTAATTTGTATTTTAGAACTCAACATTAAATTATAAAACCTGATCACCGTGTATGAATAATTACTAAAAACTATAGATAATTACTATAAAAACGTGCTTATACGGATAGCTGTTACAACATGGCTATAGAATTAACGCTGTTGGATTTGTAATGTTACGTTGTTTTGTTTTCTACATTTTACTTTTTCTTCTAATACTCAATCGATTTATTTCTAAACAATTTATTTATAGTTTATTCCAGTACACAATTTTGAATTTACAAAATAAAAAACAGTGATAAATATTAATTTATAACGTTATTAATTTATTACTATAGGTTATACTGTACAAAGTATACAAAACAAATTAAATTCAGATTAATTTTAATCTGGTAACTTTCATTTTACAGTACAACAGTTATAAGCCAATCTCCGGCGTTACAACATTATAACGTAAACGCCAATACAACATTAAAATCAAACTAAACGAGAGTTACACCAAAGTACATTTATATTCGTACAATTATAACTAATAACAAAATATGTTATAAAAATAATTGTAAACACATTTACATCTTAAATTATCCAAGTAGGTACTAAAACATTTCGTACATTCAACGTCAATTACAATATTATCTAATCTTAACGTGCGTGTTACCATATTCGAGTTTGTTTTTAAAGAAATTTTTTGCTGACATTTTACTACAGCAGCACACGCGATACAAATATACTTAACGGCTGCTAAGCCAAACAATATCGGACTAACCGTGGAGAGTTTTTCTCAAACAGAATAATAATGTCACGCTCATAGGCGCAGATTGGAGGAGAGCTCCGAAATCATAAATTTCACCCCCAAAAAAAAAAAATTAGAATATTCACGTTTAAGTGTGATCGTAAAAAAAAAAATTTACTCAAGCCCCGTGTAATCCTCCAGACTTTTGACAATCGAGCAATCGAGCTACTCCTGCAATCGTGCTTAGAACGTGACCTTTGATTTAGAAAATCGCCTGGAATCATCGGGCGCAATTTTATGAATGACAATTATATGTTTTTTCAGAGCGCTGTTGTGGGCAAAACTCCTTGAACAAAACGAGCATTTGAACTGTCTCGGCACTCCGCACTCGAACTTGATGTGTCGCCAACAGTGATCTTTTCTTTTATAACTGCGGCCACATCCTCGGGGGCAATAGAACCGGTTGACGGTCGATGTGTTTAATACTAGCCCTAATGCATAACAACAACGTACAAATGTTTATAAATCTTGCGATAAATGGACGGTGAACACAAAAAAGCTAATAATGTATTAGGATAGTGGCTTTAACAAAGCGAATGATCTACAACACGATGATGACATTGTTATAATCACACGGGTAGGTGTAAATAATACAACGGACGAGTATGAAAACATAGTATAATTGGTTTAAAATATCGAATTATATCGACACAAGTGTTTATTTGAACAAACAATCGGTTTACAACGTCGAGCGGTCGTTGTGTTCAGTTCACGCGTTGTACGTGGACAACGGTTACGTGATTTTTCAAAATACTTCTGTACGTGAATTGTTTTCCGCAGAGCGAGCACACGAACTGTTTGGGTACGCCGCATTCGAATTTGAGATGTCGTTGCACGTTGTCTCTTCTGTTATAACTTCGACCACAACCTCTCGGACAGTAATAACGCAGTATTCCTGAAACGTGAAATTAACTCGATTGAAATGCGTTGAATGTAGCGCGCCTATTATCATTATGTTTTGGTTTTAACAATGATTAAAAAAATGATTACACAGCTTACTACTAAAAAGCGTAACACGTAGTTATTTACAGTGTGACTGTACCGATTACCATAACAGAAATACACACTTTATACCTGTATAATATAGTATTGTTCTTGATAAAGACCGCTCTCCTTTCGCCAAAATCACATCCGTACAAAACATCATGAATACGAAACACGTTTTCAAGAATACAAAAAAACCTTCCGCAAAAACATGATTATTCTACACTTAACTCTCTCAGATGCACCTAGGCAGCAACACGAGAAAAACTTGAAAAACAAATTAAGCAACACAAAACAGTAATCGACGATGAGTAGGTAGGTAGGTGTACTACTTCCAACTGGTGTAAATCCATTGTTAAATACGATTTCTTCTTCTTTTTCATCGGCTTAACGGCGGTCCATTTAGCGCTGCCGTCAAAATTCCTCTCCACCTCCGTCTCTCTCTTTTATACGCTGTTTCTAAACGGTCTATCTTTGGCGACTACGTCGATCCTTCGGGTCGTCCTAGGAGTTTTATTCGTTCTGTTGGTTAGGAACACATTTTCGATTGATTGCCCATCCGCACGAACAACGCTAATTGTTTTCTCCTGATAAAATAGAGTACGTTTTATCGCGCGGATTCAGTGACCAAAACACTGGAATTTATTTTTATAAAACGTTATTCGCTTTAATCGGGCACGATGAATTCGTGACGTACACGTCTCTATTTTACCGCGAAAGAAACGTTAATACAACAGTTAAGTTTCATTTTTTAGGTGACAAAAAAAAACTCGTTCAAACACCGTGTCGATCGATCGAATCGGAAAGTTGCGAAAGTTCAGAAACATTTCAAAATCGTAGTCGGATTGACCCCGGTTGCAGAGAGAGACCTTTTTAAATTGAAAAAAAAATCCAATAGCATTGTTAACACCGCGTCTTGGTTCGTGTCTAAGTGACAGAGAAGAACTGTAAATTGTGTAAAACGTGTACGAACAGCGCGTTTTTCTAAGTTCGTTGTGCCGAGCGAAAGCTTGTTACCCCAACTTCCTAGGTACACGCCGCGCACTCACATGAGTCTTGTACAAGTTTGTTACTTTCCACTGTACTTTCGTCCACGATCGTTACGACAATATGATCGCGTTCCTCTGCGTGAAACGATAATAAACAGTTTAAAACCGCTGTTCGTATAACGCGGTCGGGCAAATATATTTTGGGCGAAGTTTCCGTAAAACGCGAGACGGCCGTGTGTTTTACAATAGTGCGAATAGAAAAAAAATAACGATTTATTTTCAAACGTTCACTTTTATATTACCAACAGTTATGTACAAGTTTTAAATGGTTTTTGAGCACGTCGCTTCGGGCGTATGACCTGTTACATATTTTGCACCCGAATCTTCTTAAAACGCTGCACCTCGTGTTGATGTGTCGAGTAAGGTTATCTTTCCTCGTGTAACTATGACCGCACATATTGGGACAATTGTACCTCATCTTTGATCCTGGAATAAAAAAAACAGTCGTCCTATTATTCTTCGGGGGTAAAAATATAAAATACGAAAAGCACAGTAGATTATGGTCTATATTATATATGTATATATAATCTACTATGATGTGTACACATTTTAAAAGCATGAAAATACGTTCGTTAAAAGTATTTGTAAGAAAAGAAAACTAACAGACACAAACATAAGGGTAAGATAAAATCGAATGGTTAAAACGTGTAAACCTCGGATATGTACTACTCGTCTTGTATACAGTGTTTGTTAAACTTTGTAAGTTCATTTTTGTTCGTAATTTATTTTATACGAGTATAATATTTGACGCACGTCGACACCACATCGGCATTATACCATGAAAAAAATACCTCGAAAATTCGTCATTTCCGCATTTAATTACTGACATTAAAATATCACGTGGTACAAGTATCTTACCATTTGCTTTTATAATTAATAATATGTGTACCAGAACATAAAACACGATCTGTAAAATCGAATTATACAGTGTTTTCAACTAGCGCAGCAGTAAAACGCTTAGAACGTTACAGCTGTCCAAACACTTTTGGTTCTAAAATCTACTGCTATAGTACACAAAATGAAAACAAATTATAACAAGATGAACAACTTGTGTTCAACTTTTATTCTGGCTTTAATTTCTGTATTGTTATAAATGTTATAAATCAACTTTAATACGTAATTATCTCATTATCTTTGACGAAGAGTTAATTAAAATAATAAAATTTTCAAAAACGTAACAAACTATCAAAATATAATTGTTTACTTTTATAACAATCACGAAACAACATTATCCATTTAATCCATTGTTGATCTATAAGTTACACGCAGTTCTGTCTTATTTCTTTTTGGTTTTTTCTAATAACTTTTTTTTAAATCAACAAACTGTTCCACTAAAATATTAATTTTTAAAGCGGCATACGTTAAAATAAAGTGTCACTTAGCAGATAAATTAATATAATCATTATAAAACTTTACGTACTTGTGTATTTTTTATATCGGTAGAAGTAATATTAACGATTAATACCTTTATTAACAAAAAAAAAAAAAAAAGAAATTAAAGATCAATCGGCATTTTACGAACGCACAAAATATTATTTTTTTTTAATTCTAAAAATGTCTTTAGCATTTTATTACAATTTTTATATACATATAAACTGCCACCTTTGAATTTCAAATGATAAGTGATGTGATTTTTATTTTGTCTGTAACCACTATAGGACTATTTTTTTTTTACACTGTCTGAAATACACAGTGGTTCCATAAATAAAGTGTAAAAGCAAAGATAGATATTACAATACTTTCTGTAGGCTTTATTAATAAGCGATTTTCACAAATTACCGCGTAAATTCATGAAATGTACACTTACATTATATTATACGTACTAAAGTAATATAATATTACACTTATATAATACAAGTAATTACCAAGTAGTTAGTACACAACTTAATGATTAATTCTAACTAAAAATGTA
>CM029364.1:20434197-20451584 GCA_017140985.1 Hormaphis cornu
TAGCATTTTATTACAATTTTTATATACATATAAACTGCCACCTTTGAATTTCAAATGATAAGTGATGTGATTTTTATTTTGTCTGTAACCACTATAGGACTATTTTTTTTACACTGTCTGAAATACACAGTGGTTCCATAAATAAAGTGTTAAAGCAAAGATAGATATTACAATACTTTCTGTAGGCTTTATTAATAAGCGATTTTCACAAATTACCGCATAAATTCATGAAATGTACACTTACATTATATTATACGTACTAAAGTAATATAATATTACACTTAAATAATACAAGTAATTATCAAGTAGTTAGTACACAACTTAATGATTAATTCTAACTAAAAATGTAAAATACATAGTTTTACAGTTTTTATTTAAAATACATTATACCTAACCTATATTAAATTAAACAAGTATAGTGCGGGTAATATGGTATTTTACGAAAATGATGTACAATGAAGATGTTTTTAAAACGTTTAATCTATTTACTCAGGATTATATTTTATACGTTCGATCGGCAAATAGTATCCTAAATTTTTTTACGATTCTAAAGTAGGAATGTATGATATAAATTATATTATTGTCCTTTTAATGGCACGCAGAATACAAGCCAAAATATTCCCTCCTAATCAAGCGCTGTCTAGATTAAACCAGAAAACAATACAAATAATGGTTTTTGAAATGTATACACTTCACGAATTAAAATTTGTATTCTAAATTTAAATCAGAAAAATAGTCGAAAATTCTCCAAAAATTTTAAAAACACTGTGAAACAGGCGCCAATCAATACGCGGTAATACGCGTCTATATTACCAAATTCTATATACTTATTAATAATGGTCGTCTTCTCTATTATTGACGAGACCTTTGACGGCTTGAGCGTTGTTAAAAATTCTTGATTCTTTTACTCTGTGAACATTTTTCCTGTGTCTAAGAAGTTTGTCTTTTCTAGAAAACTGTTTCGGGCATTGCGGGCAAAAAAACTGCGGTTTTTTGCCACATTCGAAATCCTGGTGTCTGCGAAGACCTCCTTTGTACTTGTAGCTTTGTCCGCAATTCGCGCAATGATGTCGTTCAGCAATCAGTCGCTTATTTACTTCTATTTCAACCATTTGATTGAGCCATACGTCTGAAAACGATTTTTAAACGAATAATAAGTATCGATTTCCAGTCGATTCGCGGCTTTAGCTCGTATACAAACTACTCTAAGCTACGGCCGTCAATATGATACAGTGTAATTATTAATTTCATCAAAAAAAAAAAAACAAATACGGTGCAAAATAAAATAAATCTTGGACGTAACTATATAAAATATGTTTTATTAAAACTCGAACCTATAATATAGGCTCGTTAGATTCGCATGTCAAAAAAAAGAATTCCACGATTGATGATAAAAAATCATTTTTGTCGACTGTCATATTGAGTATTCCTCTCACGTACAAACACTAAGCTGCTCAATAATAAACATAGGTAATCTTGTTAAATCGACGCATGCACAAACAAGGAAGTTCGTAAACGTTCCTAAATAAGTTTACTCGATTACAAAACGTAGTTCTTGAAAATAATTGTAATTAGTATACACGAAACAGGAATTAAAATAAAATTAAAAATAATAGCACACGGCAAAACATTCATTGAACCGCGGCTATATAATGATTTTGTGAATATTAAGAATATGTTTTCTTAAATTAGCTTTATAAAATGTAGTTTTGTTGCAGTATGGACATTTGAAATTCGGCGTTTTTCCACACTCCACTTTTAAATGGCTGACTAAATTCCGTTTGTACTTATAATTTCTGCCACAAGCGTTTGGGCAGTCGAATCCGTTTACACTGAAGTCGTACGCTCGATGACCTAAAAATAATCAATTAATTAATCACACGTACTAATGACACTAGTCGCATAACATGGCTAATTTTTTGCGTATACAATTCTACGACACAACGCGGCGATCTAATGCAATTAATTGGTTTAAAAAAAAAAAATAATAAGTACCGATCTTCATTTTTATGTTAAATGTTCAAGAAAAAAAACCAAAAGTCCTCGAGGCGGTAAATAAACGCAAAATATAGTAAACTATATTTATAATACAAGCAAAACTATATTATGGCGTTTGTTGAAATATTTATTAAAACTTATATTAACGTGTTGTACAAAAGACCTCGGTGTGATGATGGATTAATATTGTTATTTTACACGATTTAAATAAAAAAAAAAAAATACTTACAAATTTTATTTAAATTCTAGCTCGAGCTGTAATCGAAAAATCTCTATTTTTCCACGTCAAGTGGTAAGTAGACACCAAAATACGTACCTACAACGAAGGATTTTACCAACGAAAATTAATCGTTTAACACTATATTATAATATCTACTACTTTTCGATTCGAACTTGATACAAATCAATATCGTATAGAAACCAAAATGATTTCGACTTGACGTGTTTTTTTTTTTAATTTTTTTATGATAGCAGAAAAAATGTAAAAATCAAACTCCCCGTGCGTCCGTACGTATACTATTATAAAATAAACGACCGTAACACACGACGTATTATACTACAAAAGTATATTTTTTAACCGAATGAAATTATACATTTCTCGATTATTGCGTACATTAGATATTATTTTAATCAAAATATACACGTGTTACAACATGAAATACAGGTGTATGATATCGTTATTATTAACGAATTTTGTTCGGTTACTTATCAAACTAATATTCATATCATAATTTTTTTTTTTTTCAATTTTTCCGGGAAAATACTCGACAATAGCAAACACGATATATTATCTTAAGACTAACGATATAAAAAAAATTTCGTAGAATATTTTAAAACTGAAACGAATACGAAATAATAATACTTATACATTAATCGATCAATACCGTACAGTGATTGTACGTTTTATAAATCAATATACGTACGTTAAGGCTTGATAACGACGAGTAGTAAACTCTGTGTAACTCACTGTACACATACAATAAAATCGGTTCAAAATCGTCACGATACGCTTCATCACAATAGGTATACTTAAAATTGTAGTTAAAAACTAGTGCGATTATTATTGACATTAATCCGATTGTTGTTCCGTGACGACGACCAGACACTGACCGACTACGGTGTGTTGTTTTTGCACGTGGAACTTCAAACTAGCGTTCTGAGTGTACGCCTTCGGACAGTACGGGCACTTGAACTGAGGCTCGACTCCGCATTCGTTTTTCTTGTGCCGCAACAAATTCGTTCGGTGTTTGTATTTTTTACCACATCCGTTATCGCACAAATACCACACAGTACCTGCAAAACTACGTATAATTATTTCACCGGAATATTTATTATACGGCGTATAATGCACGCTGCAATTCATTGTAGGTATTTTAATCGAAAATAATCAAAAAAAAAACTGTTAAAATTATTTAGAAAGCGTAAACTATAGGTAGAGCGTATAGTATTTGGCAGACTGAATCCGTTTGTACTACGAAAAGAAAAATAAAAGGATAGGAAACATTGAAAAGGCGCGTGGTCTCGTTCTCTTTTGCGCGTAGTGTTGGTGTTTTTTGAATTTTTAAGAAAAACATACAATACGTCGTCGTATCTGGACACAATATTCGCGTAGAATTAGAAATATAGAGTTCCGATCGATCAACGGATTTAAATGCTAGTTTCTATACACCTATGAATTTTATAAAGTTGAGTTGGAAAACTTACTACAGAATTTTTAAAATAATCATAATATCTTAATGCGAATACTCAGTTTTTAATTTCTTTGTACGCTTCGACGATTTATTATAAAATTATCATCGCCACTTTAGTAGTGTATAATTAACGCGAACGATAATCGTACACAGCGGTTGAATACAATTTTTCACTTGTTATTTTCACCGACGCACATTTCGTAACCAACGCCCTAACACAGTATAATATAATATTGTCTACTAGGAATCCAAAATAGAATCAAAATTGTTTAAACAGATTTTAATCCTTCCTTAAAATAAAAACTAATAATACTAAGTATTCCGGAAAATTATGTTTTATTCCAAATAATGTTCTTCTACAAATTCGTTATTCGTACCACAACAACAATATACTAATAGCTACTAGAAAAATAACACAAACCATAGTTTAAGTATACAGTAATTATACACTTCTCAATTGAGTGTGCAAATAATTACGTGGATACGTTTCGTTCCCTATACATAACGCGTTTCAAAGAAGAAAACCGTTTAACACCATAAACGGGGATTATAATATAGATAACTGGTATTTTAAATATCATACATTACAAATTAAATTAACATACGTGTTTAAACTAAATTTGTTTTACCACTAATCTAAATAATAAATAGTACGTTATTCATAACACTTCAAAGTCGGTATACGCAATAGTATAAAATAGTTCCAAAAAAAAAAAAAAATTATCAGAATATAATATAGCACCATAAACTAGACCAACGTGTAAAATTTAAACTTTATCGTAAACTTCATCTTACACTAATTAGAACAATATAAACGACGAAACTTTACATTCGTATCTAAAACATTACATGTTGCGTGTCTCCTTTTTTTATAATGACGCACATAATTATTCTTACAATTCACGGTAATAACATATATCGGTACTGACGTTTCGTGATTTGTCTGTCAAAAATTGTAAACGTAAACGTAAGTAGGTGGAACTGTGGAAGGTTATGTGAATATAATTTTAGAGTTGGGTTTATTACAATAGTATAAATACGTATTCTTGTAAAAGCGCAAATCACCAACAACTTTTTATAATATTTTCTTCTTCTTCTTTTTCTTCATTTTCTTCTTCCTCGCCTTTCTCCCGACTATTCGGCGGGGTCGACCACCCTCGGGCTATCGCTCCACTCATTACGATCATCCCCAACACACACACATTAACACCCTCACATACTTTTCATCCATCTATTCTTCGGTGTTCCCTCACTCACCTCTTATTCTTTGAACGTTAATTTTCTCGTAACCGCTCTTACTGCTTCAGTTTCTTCTCTCCTCAGTATACCTCCTGAACTTATCCACTATATTTATTGACGCAACACCAATACTACCACTCATATATTTGTTTCTTATTTATATTTTATCTTAACTTTTTTTATTGTAAAAAAAAAAATTACAGCGGAAAAAATATTAGAATAGAAATTAATTATTCAAAAATAACATTAATTAGTTGGTAAATGTATGAATACCTATATTAAATACACCACGTTTTTAAGTACTGGAGAAGTTTCGTTTCGATTTGTAACATTTAGTAACTGAAGCTGTATACAAACTTGAAAAATATTTAAAACCATAAGAAAAACAGCGGAAATCACTATTGGCCGACAAACATATTATTGCTCTCTAAAAACACTTTGTGTACCAAAATCATGTGTTTTTTGTACGTAAAATACCGAGGATACGACTTTAAACACAACGGACACTGGAATTTCGGAGGCACTCCACACTCGTGGGTGACGTGGTAAGTCAAAGTCGGTTTGTATTTATAACTTCTTCCACAGTTCACATTTGGACAAAAATATCTTCTCGTCCCTACAAAGAATATCAAAAATCGTGTAGGCATTATTAAACATTATTTTTATTTTTTAAATTAGGCAAAAGTCCGCAAAATCATACCTATAATATTCAATGTACAAATTATACATCACGACAATTACACGGAATCTTATTTTTGCAGTTTAACGTCGTAAAAATTAGTTTTTAGTCGAGGACTGAAAGACCAAAATTCGTGTGAAGCAAAAAGCGCAATAGTTGCGTGACGTACTACAACCGTCAAATTTATTAATATTATTTGCTGCGATGGGATTTCGTCCGTATTATATCAACATGCCGCACATTTACATTTTTACCTCAGTAACCATAAAATCCTTAATTAGATTAGTACCACTTTATTAACCGTCTAGTTTCAAGTAAGTAGTATATACGAGTACTTGTGGTTTTTTATTTTTAACGAAAATCATATATTTAAAATATGTACTAATTTATTTAAATATGATATATATATATGTATCAATAGGAACAGAAATGGAAATTTGTAAGACCGCAAAAGGCTACACAGCCAAACTGTAGAATTTTTGTTGAGAATATTTGTTAGTAAAATTGTGTTTCCCATAGGAGAATGTAACGAAAACGAATGTTTTTAATAATTAATTACAATCTTTAACTGGTTAAAACGATCGATCCATCTCCCAGGAATATAATAATTTCTCTATTTAGGTAAGAAATGTTTAAAATTTCAAACCAACATACTCAATAGTTTGAACACAGCATAAGTGTAAGCTTGAAACACGTTTAAGAAAGAGATATATTATAAATATTGGTTTCGCGATAAAATCGTCTATAATTATATTATTTTCACAGCAGTAAAGTTTGCTTTTGTTTTACAAGTAATTTGCCCTTAAGGAGTGTATAGGCGTTCTATATCTAGTTTATCGAAATTCTTGATTTATATGATATCTATAAAGGTGAACACAAATCACGATATAACCGAAATGGACATAGCTATATAACTTCTGAACTAATTGACTGGGAAAAAAAAATGATCGATCGGAAAGTACCTTAATATTTCAACTTATATTTGTACAAAAAAATTCACACGCGATAGTAATAATACCAAGCAACAACACGGATATGTATACTTAATTTAAGACTTAATTTGTATAGTTATGCATGCATACACCAAACATTTAACGATGTTTTAAGTACAATATTTATATATGACACTAGTAGTAGTAGTACATAGTAGTAGTTGTTAGTAGTAGTAGTAGTAGTAGTAGTTGTTAGTAGTAGTAGTAGTAGTAGTAGTGGATGGAGATACCAGAAACTAGGAATGAGTGTAATGACCGGAGCATTAGGTATTGAAAAAGTTATCGCGGTTTTATAGTGATAAAAAAAATAAATATGTAAAAAAAAATTTGAAGAAAACACAAATAACGTGAAAACCAATACATTCTTCGCTACACTCAGAATCTAAAATCGTATTTGTACTTCTAAAACAAAATAAGAGTAAATAATAATAATATTAATAATAATTTATTACAAATATATAACGATTTATTCTTACGTACTAATCTGCTTCACAAACTTTATGTAAAAAAACTAAACGTATCATTTAAAGAAACAAGTGAGTTGATGCTTTTTTAGAGAACTTTTTCTGATCATAAGTTTCTCGCAGTGTTTACACTTAAATTTTGGCTGGACGCCACACTCATCTTTGATATGTCTGCGTAAAGTCCTTTTATTTTTATAACTACGACTGCAAAATTTGTTCGGACAGTAAAAACGATCTGCAACACAACAATACAATATCAGAATGTATTATACCTGATAATAAAATAATTATTAGGTTTACTGTACATAAAAATACTTCATTATATGTTCTAAAGCCCAAGCTATTATTAGAAAGTAGGGTTAAACATTTTTCAACGACATTTTCCGAACACACGTGTTTTTTATCATTGAAGACTAGAATGAAAAACCGAAAAAATCGTGTTTAATTCTAAAGCTGTCAACAAGAAAAATGTACTTTTCAAAATAATAAAATAACTCGTATCGAAAAATGCACAAATTAATTTCTTAGAACGTGATTGAAAACTAAAATTATTGGCCCCAAATATAAAAACAAGTTCAACGCGTTTGTCGCACTCTATGAAATTCAGACAACAAAATCATTCGATAAATGAGCTCTTTTGGATAAAAAAAATCTCTAGATAAATAATGTACGAGTTATAAAGTGAACGCGATGAAAAATAATATGTAATTTAATATGTATCTTGTTTGTTTTAACTTGTCGTATGACCATAATGAATATACAACGAGAAACAAAAATATTTGCAGTACCAATCTATCAAAAATGCAAACAAATAAAACAAATTCGTAAAAAAATACTGATAAAAACAGTTCTTATTTATTTTTATTTTTTCCGTCTTATTTACTTGTATCGCTAAAAACAAAATTGTCGATAACCAAATGGCACATATTAAAAACACAACATATATGTATATATTCAAAAATTAAGTTTTTAATTATTTAATTTAACAACAGCAATACATACACGTATTATACTATTATTATCGATCAACCGTATACATCATCATAACACTATGATGTAGGTTAGGTATTAATGGTTAGGTTATTATGTAGGTACATAAACAAACTAAACAATTTCAAATAGGCGTTGATTTTACAAACATTAAAAAAAACTAATCAATACAATCGCAAACACAATGAAAATATGTGTAATTTATAATTTTGTACAGACCTAAACGTAATACTGTCGGCTATCATATTATTACGAAGCACTAATAAACATAGACGTAGTAAATTATTATCATACAGCCGGTAAAATGCTGTGTATTGTTATCATATGTCTAATTTTAGATTGTTTGTGAGCAAACTTTTTGAAGCAAACATTGCAAGCGAATTTCGGATCGACCCCGCATTTATAATTTAGATGTTGGCGAAGATTTCCTTTGTGCTTGTAACTTCTAAAGCATCTGTGACACGTGTAGAGACGAACTAAAAAAAATTAAAAATTGAGGATAATTCATTTGGGCTTAACAGGCACTTAAAAATAAAGAGGCATTATTTATAACATACATGTATCGTATTCATAACAAGAGACACGTTTAAAAAACATAAGTAGGTACTTGGAAAGTGTTTTGTAAAGCAGAATAGGTAACTCTATACGAATGGAGTAAAAGACACACGACGACATTTTAATTTCGTAAAAGGTTATCGAGAATTTTTTCGTCAGAATATTTTCCATTTGTTTGATAACTCTGAATTCCCAAATTAATTTTAATTTTTTTTTTTTTGCTATTTTTAGGTTAGGTATTATAGAAACCCTACCCTTAGCCAAGCCAAAAAAAATAATTAATTCTATTGAGATAAAATAATTAATACCTACCTGAGTGAGTGTACCTACAATGAACACATTTTAAATATTTCATATGTATAGCACACTTTATAACAACGACTTGAAAATCACAAGTATAATTTATGATAAACACCCGCGCCTGAGAAATTCAATTCTCGTTTTTTTTTTTTAACTATAATCGACAAAACGTGATTTTTATTTTTATAATACCTACTGAAACATTAATTGACAAATCGTTTTTCGCGCAAAAAATTATCAAACAAATAACTGAAACAAATGTGCGTATGTATTTTTTATCGAACCAATTAGTTTTACTCGTTTTTAGCGATTGATGTTTTGAACTAACAAAAATTAAATACATTTAACAGGTAATTCGACTAGAAATTTCGTTTACGTTATATTTCGTTATCGATTAATTATTTTATTAGTTTCGATAAAATATATCCCCACACCTCTATCATTGAACTATGATTCGAAAATAAACAGAAAATCCAAAACAAATCGTGATTGTTATTACATATTTTAAAAAAACAAAAAGTACCTATTTAAAAGATTTTAATGTATCGATTTGAAAAATTAATGTAATCGTAAGAATAGAGGAAAGGATAAAAAAAGACCGTTACATAATAAATACATAACAACTATATTTTTCAAACCAAAAATCTCGGTAAAATTTAACATTACAATATATCGATTTTAAACAACTCTCAAACTTCAAGATCAAGTTGATAGCACAGATAAGATAAAACCAGATAATTTACTTCCTATACAAGCAATGTAATTTCCAAAAATGTAAACAAACCAAAACCCTCCTCAAATCAGTGCTGTCTCTTATTGGAAATAAAATTTCTTTACGGAAAACCGTTACTTTTTGACGGTGCATTATTGGTTTTTATTGTTTGCTGAGACGCCGACGTTTTAAAAATGATGTAAGTATTAATTTTCTACTGTATTTATCTTATGTGATACACCGATTATAGAATTAATACCTGGTACAATAATTATGGTACAAAATTACTGTACAATCATTAAGATTCTTTTACGCGGGCACACTGATCTGAGGAGGGTTCTTGTTATCAATAATCTGAATAGTGGAATATCTGGTTTTATCTTATCTGTGTTGATAGTAACACGTATCTTTGGGAATTTATATAGAATTAGACACGACGACAGCAAATTGGAGTCACGGATTTTACACAACGTTCTAACGACCGCAAGATTCCGACTTCAAATCGCCTTCATTTCTGGAATCCTTAACGTACAAAAATAACAAATTTTAATACACATGCAGTTGCGGAATAATTTTACTGAGAATTGATGAAAAAAAAAAATACCGATTTATAAACCAATTCTTCTAAAGTATTCCTGTGTATATCAACAACGTGTCTGCTAAGGTTAGACCTTTGAGAGAATCTTCTCCCGCAGAATCTGCAGCCGAATTTGGGAGTAACGCCACATTCGAATTTCGAATGTCTTTGAAGGCTTCCTCGGTGCATGTATGTCTTTCCACATCTATTACACGCGTAGTCGTGTCCGTTAAACGTGTACCCTAAAAAATATAATATTATTTTGTGTATTAAAACTGTAGAAAACGTATCGTAATAAAATTAATAAAGCAACAATGTACATCCTGGAGTTTTAATAAACAATCAGTACTTAATATTTTTGATGCTTGGGATCGCAAACTTGTCAGAAACAAAACATACAATTTTCAAGCGTATAATAACGACAATACAGTATAGGTAGGTAAAACAAAAAACTAAATGTCACCACGACGTAAAATGTAACAATGTAGGTACCTACGTATATTATTCGACGTTTCCGGTGCTCATTTATATATAAAAAAAAAAAAACAATTTTTAACGTGACGAGAATGTTTTCTAAAAAAAAATTTTATGTCGACTATTTTTAGAGTGCTAAAAGTGCACAGAAAAAACAGATGGCAAATATTACGCAGGTATAGTAAGTACCTAATTCCAAATCTAAATGTTTAGACATAATTTCTGATTTCGAGCTACAACCTAAAAATGTGTAGTTACTTTTATTTCGTCACTATTATTATTTGATGTAGGTTTATCTTTTGCATACCCGTCCCAAGTGTGTAAAAAAAAAAAAAATCTAAAAATGAGAAAAGCGAATTTCATAAATTTCAGTTGAGTTTTTTTTTTTTTTTTTACACAACTTGTTAACAGAATCAATTTTAGTAACATATACGGAGATAGCATCATATATTTGAAACGATTCTGGCCGAATTCGGATGAAATAATCAAGTTTTTGCGTTCGTTGAAAAAAAACTTTGAAATATTATATTGTCTAAATAGAGGTTAACGTGTTTGTATTTTCATATAAATTTTGCATAAATTTCATTTATCACAAACTCTCAGTTACTTACTATTTGGCATACATACTATAACAATACAGTAATAAAAATTCCTACTGAAAAATGAGCATATTAGTATTAAAAATTGTATAAAAACACGTACGGTTATCGCATTTATTTTAACAAAACACACTTTGAAATGTCTACAGATGATACATTGTCCAATTTACACAAAGAATATAAAATAAATCACGATTTTAGAATACAATTTAATACACACGCTGTAATACTCAAGTCTCGTAATAATCATAAATAAGACATATTATTTGAAAAATTAAATTTTTAATACTTTCGCACATAAGTGTTGTGCACAGAAATCATGTGTCTTCTCCAATGGTGCTTGAGAGCAAATTTTTTCTTACAATCGTCACAACTAAATTTAGGCTCAACGCCGCATCTGAATTTCAAATGTAAATTCAGGCTACTTTGATACTTGTAAATTTTACCACACTGTCGACACGGAAAAACACCAAAAAAAATACCTAAAAACACAAAGTACACGTGATTACTATTTTTCACTAACCTCGTTCTACCGTTTTACCAATAATTATTATTATTAAATAAAACCTAATAGTTTATGAAAACATATTACGACTTCGTCAAGCAAAACAAAACTACCTGTATGTAACAATAGAAAATCTCGGCAAATTAAAATTTAAAAAAAAATTAAAAGCCATATGGATTACAAAAAAACTAAAATAATAAAGCTGTACAAATATTGTTGTCTAAAATCGTGTAATGCGTGTATGTGATTATGATGAAAATTGAATGTTTGTACGAAAAACAAATGTGTTAAAAATACAGTTAAGATATTCCACTTGCAGTGAAAACTAAATCTCACCGGTTGAATGATTTTGGTAGGGTTCGTTGAATGACGGCCGCGTCATTATTGCAGTAGTTTTGCGACAAAATGAAGAAAATGTGTTAGAGAAAAAATTGTTGGTTTTCAAGTAATTTTAAAAGAAATAAAACTCGTGTTTAAAGTTTACAAATAAACGGTTTTTTTTGCAGTATTTTTGTCAGAAAATAATTTAAAGAAACGGAAAAATAATACGGAATAGCACCATTTCAATGTACGAAAATGCTTGATTCTGATGTCTAAAAACGTATCACATCACTGCAGATACAATAGATTACTAATGAAAATCATATTATTATGCACCTATTAAAAAACTATTAAAGTCACGCGAGTTTTTTTATTTTATCTTTTCAAAAAGCACCGTTTCCAGTGTTTCACACTAGCTAGGTACCTGCTGCTGCTTTTTTTTACACACGAAAATGCTTAAATCAAAAAGTTTTCTTAACAAAAAAATTTCAAACTATTCATGCATGGAAACAAATTACAGTGCGCTAAAAACACAAACAATTTCTATGAAAATTCCGTGCCTGATGATAGGTACTTTTTATTATAATTATTTTACGATTTTCAGTACTATGAGTTATATATATAACAACAATTTATATGAATAAGCGTTATATTTAAATTAAAACTAATTTGTTTTAATCAGTTTTATCATGTAGTAGTACTCATATAAGTTCTTTATTTTATCGACTCTAAACTTTAAGTTTTTTAAAGCACAATTTTTGATTATCCATCAATATTGCTTTGACGATTACACGGTGAACCGTTTTAATCGAATATTATTATGTCTGTACTTTTATTTTTTAAAACCATTCAATCGGGACATCGTCCTACAATTTTTACAATAGTATATTCGTGACAACTAAAAATTGTTTTAAGTGAGTAAACATTGTTTAAAACGAACATAAATTTGACGAACAATACCTAAACACAAAGTATAAGAGTGTAAGGCTTAAAAAAAACAATTTTTTTGACATCTTACATTTCATTGGCGGAGATCGGCAAAATATTTTTTCACTCTTCAAACTATAATAGTCCTCGCTATTATAAGAAAGTAACAAATGGCCGCACAAAAAATTTAATAAAATCTCCGCCCACGATACATCACGGCTGCTACACCATTATAAGTGTAATAATATATAGTCGACGCACAAATCAACACAATAAAGCGTGTTTATCATGATAGTAAATACTTCAACAAACAATTGTAATACAATCAGAATATCGAGTTATGACACGCAGCTTGACGGCGGCATTGATTTTCGTTATTGAATTAAACTAACGAAACGGTATTGTAAACAAATAAAATAGATACATAACAATACACTTATTAAGTTACATTATAATACATTAGAATTATGAACAAAGAGACTTTTTTAGACTTCAAACATTTCGCCTTTAAACGGTTTTCGTATAGTGGTATTCGACGTTTCGATATCAAGCGTTGCAGAACGGTTTATTGTGCGACATAAAGATATGCGTGCGGAGTCTGTGACTTCTGCTGAACGAACGATCGCACATTCTACACCTAAATTGCGGCAAAACTCCACATTCGTACCTCCTGTGATTGCAAAGGCTAGGTTGATGTTTATACTGCTTGCCGCATTTCGGGCATTTATACGTTTTAGACATTTTACCTTGGTCGTCGATGAAGAAGGAAGCTGTAATCAACAACAGAAACAGAAAGAGTGAACCGAATTAATAAGGATAATACACGTCGAATAATAAAATCTAATCGGAAAATTAAACTGTATTAACAAAAAAAAAATAAGCACAACACATAACGTGAATAATAAACATAGGTAAAACTCAGCTGAATACATTTATAGTGTCTACAAATCATGCAACATTATCGGAAGGAAATTTTAATCTACGTATGCAGGCGCATCCTTGTGGGGGTTGTGGAGCGATGTTTCCGAAAAAAAATATGTGAAAACGTGTCTTGCGAGAGTGCCTGCCTATAGCTGTATTTGGCCCACACCTGAACGTCTAAAAAGTATACCGATATTCATGATTCGCGTGAATTTTACCCATTTTGTTTTTTCGCCAGCAAATCAGTTTTTCCGTTTCGCGGATAAGAGCTTTTTTACACTTTAGATTCCGATTTAAACGTACATTTTTTTACGTTTTGTCGAGCAAATATTATAATAGTACGCGATTTATATACGCGGGTCAACAATAGAATATTATAACGACAGTTTTGAAAACGGATATTTAACCTTTGTTTTCCTAAAAATAAATTGTACGGAGGTAAAAATAATAAATTTGGTCTAAGGACGCCCCTGTATACCGTGAATAATACGCTGAATAACAAAAAAAAAATGCGTACAGTTACGTTTTAGGTACATAAAAGTGAGAATAAATAACACAAACTAAGGTCGCCTGTAAAAATTACGCTGTATTTCATTAATTGGACGTTATGTGGTGTTTGACAGTCGAGATCTACATCATCACTCCGTGGATCGTAGCTACGTGCAATTTGAGTCTATCTTTACGTTTGAACGGTTTTGAACACAATTCACAGGCAAATTTATATTCTACGCTGCATTCGAAGTGTACGTGTCTCACGAAGGAACGTTGATATACGTATACTCGACCACAACGAGCACACTTGTATTTCTTCGTGTTATCTAAGTGAAGAAAACGTTTAAAATCAAAAAATGTTTTTGGCCGTTGGACAGTTTTTACAAAAAAAAAAAAAAATACAATAAAGAAGAAAAAAGCAAATAAGTACGACGTAAAAGTTGGATGGGCGCACATAAAAATATTGAAAAGAAATTAAGTTTTTTAGTTATAGTTAACTATAGCCTATAGGTACTATACAAAGTAAACGCCCGACCGAGTTTTCTTGGAATAATGTGCGTTCCAGAATTAACACACACAGTTCCATCAAACATGTTTAAAATTTAGTTTTGGATTCGGAATGCGCATATACTAAACCAATAAAATATTTTATTTTTAAAATTATACCACGATTATGTTCGCTTCACGCTAAATTTGTAACATTTATACGGCATGGTACCCAGGGGGTAAAGGCACAAGGCTCAATGAAATAAAAGTAGCAGGCCTAGTAAAAGTAACCATTTTGAAAGCTGTATCCACCTACTTTGATTCCCTTCGAAATGAAAAACGATTGCAGACTAGTTCAAAACATTTTAAAGTTGTATAAATATAGCTCGACGATAATTGTCAACAATTTTATCACGTTTAAACTTTAATTCTACTCTAATAATGTGAAACAATATTTCGATAAATTTTAACAATTTTTGTAGTAATAATTATTGTAAAAAATAAAAGGAAACTAACATGATAAAAGTGAAACGTATGCAAACGAAAATAATCGTGCGAATCGAAATTTTTAACCATTATATATGGTATAGGAAAATTCAAAATATACTTTGTTAAGCTTGAATCGAGCTTGTTTCCAGTCTTTAAACTGAATATTTTGAATTAAATTTAAATGTTATTAAAAACTAGCCAGTTTAATTTTATCTTTTTCTAATTATGTGTGAAAATTTCAAGTAATTTAAACCGCTTAGCGACTTTATCTATTTTGGATCATAACTCGAAAAGGAGACAAATTTCAAAAAATGCTTCAAATAAAACACCATCTGCGTCCAATTACCTATTTTTGAACAGATCCTAACATTATGTAAACAGCATAGTAATTCTCCTATCATTTATCACAAAAAAAACAAAACAAAAATACATAATTGTAAAATCAAAAGGTACCTAAAACTTAGATACTTCTTTTGTTACACCATAAAAATATACGCGATTTATAAAAAAAAAAACTTTCAATTCATGTAGAAAATTAATTTATTTAAATGTTCTTCAATTTTACCCACTGTAAATAATTTGTTTGTACACAAATTGTATCTGTATACACGATACGTATTCTAGGTTAGGATAACCTTTTACCATTTTGATTTTAAGAATGAAAGAGTAAATTAAATTTAAAACATAATTACAATATTATAGAAAATTATTTTTTAACATAGTTCAAGTATAATTTAACAATAAGTATTATTATTCATCGTACTTAATAAAATCGTGTGAGAACGTGAATTTAATAAACAAAAAACAAAATGATGGCACTATTTAAATTTAAAAAATTATAACAAAAGTTAATAAATGAAAGCTATGTTTAACTAACTTTAATAAGACATGTTTTGAAAATACCGACATCAAACATTTACTCTAAGACTTCATTTCAATTTTAGGAACCACAGATTGATGAAATAAAGCCAAATGCGTCTTGACCTCATTCTTGTACTTGAATTGCTTATAACAAACTTCACATTGGAACTGCGGATTTACACCACATTCATACGTCTTATGTCTGGTCAAATTTCTGCGATATTTATACCTGCGGCCACAACTGCAGACAAATTCACTTTGATTGTTTGAGCTTTGTTTCATAATACCTAGAACTGAATATTAAGAAAAATTATGATTAATATAGTGATCAGTGGCCTAATTAAAATTACGATTTAAATTTGTTAAATTTTACAAGTTTCAAAACCAAAAATTTGAGTTAGATTAAGCTCCTTGACTAGGAACAAAAATTTTAAAGTGGTTAAAATTTTATGTACGAATTCTAAGTCTTAAACAAAAAATTAAAACAACTTTAGAGAAATTAGTTATATTATTTTTAATTAATTGGGTACACATTCAACTGTAATCATAATATTATGGTGACCCGTTTGCACAACATTGCGCAATCCAAACAATAGTTAACACTCTTAAAATATATACCTACTGTTTTGGAATCAATTAATATAGATATAAATTCAAATTAGAGCACCTACATTATAAGTATGTATAATTTTAAAACTTTTCCAAGCAAAATTATAAATAAAAGATGTTGGGTCAGTTTAAAGTTCTTTAACTATTTTGAATAGAAATGGAACTCACTAAAATGTAAAAGATAATTTCATGAAATATGAAAAGAAAACACTGAAATTGTTTAAAACAGTTAAGTACTTAAAAAAATTTAACAATCGCTCTCTATGTCACAACACTCATAACTGTTTAGTATACCTCTATTCGTGCATAGAAAAGACAATTACTAATATTGTTAACAGGTACAGCAGAAATATTGACGTTTAATTTATAATCGAACAAAATAAAATACAGTGTTCGATAACAAGATAACAATTCCAATACAAATAACGTACACACCAAGTCCCGAACAAATCAATATTAAAAAACTAATATTTTACTATGCATCACGGAGCCAATGTTCAGTCTAT
>CM029364.1:20451594-20466026 GCA_017140985.1 Hormaphis cornu
ATATTAAACATTTTAATCTTATCACAATATGTACATTACAAAAAATGTTAGAATGTTAATGTTTAGCATTAAAATTGTAAATGATATTTTTTCCTAAATTATATTCTCGACTAAATTAACAGAATATTCAACAAAAACAGTTAACGAATACTTTACAAAACAAGTTAGAATATTCAATTCCAATCATTCAAATTATTTAGCCTGAAATCAAGAAAATCGATTATGCTCATCAACTAAAAATACCGTATTTTA
Organism: Hormaphis cornu; assembly: GCA_017140985.1. Classification (NCBI taxonomy): domain Eukaryota; kingdom Metazoa; phylum Arthropoda; class Insecta; order Hemiptera; family Hormaphididae; genus Hormaphis; species Hormaphis cornu. Next base: position 20,451,847 of record CM029364.1, read on the forward strand.
CAAATTCAAAGACAATGTTCCTAAAAAAAAATAATGTTCCAATCAAATAATAACTTTTGACATAAAAAATCATACATTACCAAACACCAATAATAATAGTAAATTTATAATAAACTTTGCAACCAAAAATTTTAACTAAAACGAATAAAAATAAAGATACTTATATTAATATCGTACAACTAATAAAAAAAAAAATTGTGGCTTATACGATTTCTTTTTTTACACATCCGTAAAACAAAAAAAGCAATTTAACCTATTATCTACGTACTTTGTAATAGAAATAACCAATGTATTTATTTTAAATCAGAATTCAATTACTTTTAAATATCTAATGATTTAGACCTATGATATTTGAATTAACAAAAGCATGGGAAAATATAGAAGATGGATCCTCTAAGCCAGTGGTTCTCAAACGCTGGTCACCATCAAAAATAAGTCGTAGATTATTTTGATGTGCCACAAGATCATGATTTACTCGATTTATTATTTCTGTGTGTTTTGTTTAACTAAATATTTATAATATTTATACTTTATTTATGTTTAACTAAATGTTTACCTATATACTCCGAAAATAGTTCCGTAACAAAATATATCTCTGAAGAAAATCTTTATTAATATCATAAATAATTTAATAGAATAGCATTTCTATTTTTGTTCATACATTACCCACCAAAAGTTACAAGTGAAAAATTACGTACATTTGTTATTGGATTTTTTTTTTTTTTTATTCTCGTAAAAAGTTAAAACCAATACTTTAGTGTCGCGCTCATAACGGTATGGGAACCATTGCTCCAATTTTTTTATTTTAGTTCAATTTTTAAAATTTAAACAAAATTTAAACAATACTTAAATCTACCGAAACAAAATTCTAAACTATGTAAGTGAGTCATATAATCACTAAAAACAAATGGAGTTAATAATTTTCTCTATTATACTTAAATTCAAATACATTTCAATAACAAACAATATTAATAATAACGATAGACAATTATAAACATTAACATACTAACTAAGCGGGCACAATTTCAGTCCATTATACGCAACATTTAATTTTTCTTTTCGGCAGTTCTTTTTTTTGTTTGTTTTTGAGTGAAAAAAAAAATATTTATTCTACCACACGTTAACGTATTTTTAAAATAGATGCACGAGATTTCATTAGCAATACTTTTATTTTAAACAGAAAGCCATAGAGGAACTAAGCACATCAACACATAATGCGATGAACCGTTCGCATGTGACCCCTCAAACTTGACTTCTGTGTAAAAAAATTGCTACAAATCTTGCACTGAAACTGTGGTGGTACACCACACTGATATTTTTGATGTTTTTTTAAATTTCTGACGTATTTGTATCTTCTTTCACAACGCACACAAACAAAACAAAAAGGACTAAGTTGGATATGCTTGGGAGTTGGTTCTTGTTCACTGGTGTCATACCATTGATCTGAAATTAATAAAAACCAAATCACTATGTTAATAAAATCACGCTGGTTAAATATGATATGCTTAAGTGTAGTACGAAAGTGAAGAAATAAAAAAATACAAACACTGTCAACGTTTTTGAAAATTAACTAAGCATACAGTTTTGTAGTGAATCATACCCACAACCAATATTTAGTATGTTTAAATTCATAACAAATTATTCAACTAAAAAAAAGGAAAAGTTCAATTTACTTAAGAATTTATTGATTACTTTACGAGTTCACTTATATAATTTTAATGTATGTGTTACATAAACACACACATATATATATATATATATATATATATATATATATATTTAGATACCTATCATGTTTTTATTTTACTTGATTATTTGTTTAAGTTGATTTTTCATTGAATCAGCATGCATTAGGAAAAGCACTTGAATAATATACACAAAACCAACAACCAATCATTTAGACTATGAAAATTTATTTTATTTTTATAATGGCCAATAACAACGCTAGTATAAAATGGAATTAATAAATCACTGTCAACAAATATTTTCATATACCTAACTAAGGAGTTTTCTGTTATGCCATAAAAAAAATTGTTTTTTAAACTATTAAAAGAATTAGAAGAACTTGTTAAAAATTAACTGACAAAAAATTGGTCAGTTTAACACTTAAGTTTCAACTTTTCTTTACTTAACAGTATTAGTAATTTACAGCTGTTGTGTTACATAGATAATAAAATTAATTAAAAACAACAACACGGGACAAAACTCGAGTAAAAAATGTCAATACATTGTATTTTGGTATAGAGACAATAAAAGAGTGTTGTATATATACTTTCATATTTAAATAAGAATAACATTTAACATTTTAGGGCTGTACACAATACAACGACATATTTGTTGTGTCGTTTTTAGTTTAAATTTTAAAAAAAAATTTTAATACAAAAATGTAGGCGGTAAAGAAATTCCAAATATTTTTATCTGTATGAAAAAAATGTATACAAAACACAAAAAATAAAACAATATTTTATGAATGTAAAGAATTTTGAACTTGCTAAATGTTTTATGTATAAATGATAATATTTGAGTTCATAGTTAAATGTATGATATTTTGAAGATTATTTTAAGAAATTTCAAGAGGTAAATAATCCATAACAATTTAATTTTTTAATGAATTTACTTTATACATTCCTCTAAAAAAAAAAAAAATGTTTAAAAATGTTAAAAAAGTTAAAAATGCAATAACGCAAAAATAAAAACTACCAAGTAATAAAATAAAAGTACGCGTTTTTCATTTGTTAACTATACTAGTTACTATCGTTGTTTATTTACGTTATTCATTAAAAATAGTTCTTTCAAGATTTCAATACTTAAATAATCATATGTACATCAGCTAAATGAAATTTTAACGTAAATGAGTGTCGAAAACATTTTCCACATGAGTTACATTTGAACTTGGGTTGAATACCACACTCAAATTTTAGATGTCGATTAAGAGTGCATTTTTGTTTGTATCTTCTACCGCATCCATTAGGACATGTGAAATTTGATTCACGATCTAAAAAAAATCAGAAATGTTGTTAGAGTATTTTCAGTTTTTGAAATAATGAACAAAAATATAGTTAAGGCATACAAATAAATATATATACGGATCAAACCTACAGATGTAACCTCAATGTCAACCACATGTATCAACCTTATTAATTAAACGTAAAATCAGGAGTGATAATTGATCCTATTTAAATAAAAGGCATTACAGTTAAAATATCGCCGCATTAAATTGAAGTGCAAAAATATTGTTTAAATAAATACAATCATTCATAAAATACATATTATTATAATTGACAAGTGGTGTAACACGTGTGCTAAAGATTTTCAAGTAGACGTTAAGTACAACACTCTTTACCATACAACCATCATTATTTGTTTATTTTTATCATTGATTTTTAAAACAAAAACCATACTAACATAGGTAGTTGGACTTAACTCCCGACAAAGCAGTAAGCGCACACACGAAGCAAGGGTGTATTTTAAAAAATTACAATATTATTAGCATAGTTTTTAGGTAAAAAAAATGAAATAGTAAATAACAAACCACGATTGGAGTAAATTGCTGTTTTGGGTGTGTCACAGAACATGACACAGTAACTGCAAATATTTTGTAAGTTCTGTACATAGTTTAAAAGTTGTCAAAAATCTAATGTCATCCGTGTAAACGTCATTCCCGAAAGTGATAAAAACTTTTCCAATATCTAATAAAACAAATTGTAAATACGTAGTATTTATCTCAAATTTAAATTACACTACCTAAAAAAAATATATTAAAAATTAAGTGCTGTAATAGAAATATAATTAAATCATACAAATCAAATTTAGTTTTTTGTAAATACGTTTTAAAACAATAGCAGTTAACAGAGTAAACAGTATGTGTACTTACTATGCTTCAACCCTCCAAGTAGAGTAGAAATAAATATATAATATTAGGTACCTATTATGTATGACCGTTTTACTTAGATTTTTGTATAGAAAATGTGTACACACTTAATGTTTAAATACTCATTTTTGGTGATATTTTAATTGTTAAAATGCAATTCAAAACATGATTCTAAACAAAAACTATTTTTATATAAATATAAACATTATTATAATTTTATTTATTTTTGGAAAAAAGTTTATTATTGCCATACAACTTTCTGACTTGAAATAATAGTTGTGTTTTATACAAGTTCAATTTACATTACTGTTTAAACACTAAATTCCAAAATTAAGAAAATACATTTTTTTAATGTAGGTATAGATATTTCTTTATGAATTACACACATTTTTTATTGAATCGACAAATAAAATCAATAAATAACGACAGACATTGATTTCCCGACTTGATTTGCTAAATTGGTTAAAGGCTAATAGGTAGAGGTACTAACCTACTAATATTTTAAGAAAATAAAAATGTTGTGCGTTCTTTTATTTACCTTTAATCTATATAAAAATATAAACAAAAAAAAAATATGGGGTTTGGAGTTCCATACTTGACCTTATCTTTATACCACATAAATTAAGTGTACAATAATATTTCAAAAAATGAAAAAATATAGATACGATAAGTGATGGAAAATTTTTTTTTTCAATTTTAACTATAATATATATTTTACAAAATTCAAATTCAAAACAAGTTAAACAACATCTATTGAAAATTTATTATGTAAAAAAAAAAAAAAAAAAAAACAGACTTAATAATAAATGATGTAAAGTATTATCGAAAACAAACTATTTATGATGTTAATTGTAATTTTTTATAAATTTATACTACTGATACTACAATAGATTTATACTATTCTATACGTATCAATAATAATCCGCACGTCTGTAAAGAAAAATGTTTGTCCAATTTTAACATGAAAGACCAAAAAATATTTAATAATTACAAAACAAAGTCTACCCATAATTGTATTGGTAAATTAACAAACAATAATGTTATTGATCAATCCAATTTTAAATAACGGTTAAATTAAACAAACGTTAACAACAGTAAAATGTGAAAACAATCATTGGCCGACTAAAACTAAATAATACAGCTGTGTATCCGTATCATGTGTATTTTTAAATTGATCCGTTGTTTAAAATATTTCTTACAAACTGTACATTGAAATTTTGGCTTAACACCACACTCAAACTTCAAATGCCTTGCTACACTACCTCGATGTTTATACTTGCGACCACATTTATTAGGGCAATGTATTATGTCATCTTTATTGTCTTCTGATAACGGATCGCCAGTTTGTCCTGTTAGAAAAATAAGTTTTAGACACGTAAACACAACCTATTTGTTGAACCAACAACAAAATAATGATTTATCAGTTAACGGCTTTAAGCTAGTAAGCTGGTTAGCTGACACCAAACTCAATAATATAACACACCTGATGTAAATACCTAGCCAAAATGTTTTTAGTTTGTTTATAAAACATTTCTGTAAATAATTTGAACATCGCAGTGCATAAAATACTGTATAGGTATAGGATCGTAATGAAATATATAACATATTATTATATAACACTTCAACGCACAAATATGTATACAAAATTTACACTTAAACTAATTAATATACACATATAAATATATAATTATAACAAATTGGGAAAATATTTTCAAGTACCCGTGCAAATGTATATAAAATAATAATAGTTATTGCTGGATGATTGATTAATATTATTCACGAGTGACATAGTAGGAATGTAACACAAATATTATTATTAGGTAACACATAAAAAGAGATAATCTGGTATACTTTCCTTGTGTGGAGCTTACAAGTAAAATTGTTCGGTTAAACGATTTTCTACACGTTTTCCACTGAAACACATTTGAATTACTCCACATTCATACTTCAAAGAGTACAATAACATAACCCTTGACTATATATTTTATGCCTACGTCCATTAAGTCGATAAAAATGACTGTCCAACGGCTGTCGAATAATATGTCTACTACTGTCACCTAAAAATATATATTAATTTATTTTATATTGCACACAGCGTATTAAAATCGAGAGATACAATCGGATTCGACCACAAGAAGAAAAACGGTGTATCGTCAACAATGTTCTACTTACTTAAAACAAGTACTACTACCAAGGAGTAGTAGTAGGTATGTTTTACTTATATTCAGTGTTTGATCGAAATAGGAAAAAACAATTTTTACAAACTTATTGATCGAAATGTTGTTTTTAGTTAATAATACTAAAAGTATTACTACTACCGCCGAATTAGTATAGTCGTACAGTATAGTTATCAAATTGTTATACACAAATACCTTTACAAAACAATACAAGATTTGTAGAATGATTCAAAATTACCTACTTATATATATATATACCTAATTATGAATTATGCACTTTTCAACTCAATTATATCCAAAATAACTAATTAAAACCTAATTACCTAAGCCATTCATAAGAGTAGTTGTAATGTGGATTAACTTATAGCGCATAGGTAATAGGTTCAGTATCACAAACATTTTTCAGGATAATTACAAATTGTGATTCAATTATTGAAGGCAAACTCTTAATACCATTAAATTCATTTATTTTTTTACGAATAAAAGCATAGTAAGTAAAAGTACTTTGTATATTATCATAATTTTAGGAACCTAACAGTGTTATTTATACTAAATACTAAATGGATATAAAAAAAATTTAAAAAATAAAATAATACTTGAAATTACAGTTTTATGTACAATAGTTAAGTAAATATTTTTCAAATACACATACCTACTTAGATTGAATAATTTGATGAGAAAACATAATAATAATTAAAAAAAAAAACAACGCGCATATAACAACACACTAATAAATTATAGGTATTTCACAAACATTATACGATTACATACTTGTTGGGAGTAACTCGCTCAGTATAATATTAACTATGAACAATAAAAATTATACGGTAAGCTATTTTGACTAATTAGAGTACACAACTTTATAGCTCTAAAAGTAATTATAAATATTTATGATATTTCCCTTGAATTAATGTGGCCAACACATTAACATAAGCGAATTTTGAATTTTTACAGGATTCTTTTAAATAGACAAAATCGTGGAACAAAATTAAATACCTACCTATCAAATATATTATTAAGATAACTGTAGTTTTTCCTTAACTTACTTACATCAAATGTTGGGCTAGTATGTAATAACTGCAAGGCTGGGAATTAATTCGTTAAATACTAAAAAATTAAGTTAATTTTAGTTAAGTTGATTAACTCGTTAAAAATTACTCGTAATTTCGTTAACTTGTAACTTAATTTTTTTTTTTTTTAATTAAACGTGTTAGTTCCTCTTCTTTTTCGCCTTTCTCCCAACTATTTGAGGTCAGCCACCCTGGTCCTACTATTCCTCCACTAATAACCATCATTTACATTCCCTACACACACGCAATATTATAGTCATTTGTGCACAATAAGAAACACGTCTATTAAAACTACTAAAGATGGGTTCAAAAAATAAAAAAATTGTTGCCAAAATACTATTATTATAAACGCGAGGTAGTATTAATGGCGAGTTAAGATGAACAAAATGTAATATTGTGAACAACACTTCGTTAGGTAAACCGTAATACCACGTATTTAACATTTTGACCATTTTTTGGTTAAACTACAATATTATATATAATCCTTGTGCTCTTTTTTGTTTATGTTCAAGATAACCATAAAAATCATTACTTTTCCTCCAAAACAAAAAATGAGTGATATCGTGTATCATAAAATGTACGGCGATATAACGTATCTACCACATATTATACGGCAAGGTCTTGCGGAGCGCATCACGTAATTAATAATTTATGTACAAAAAACACTAACAAGGTATATACGATTTTTTAATTTATAACCAATACATGATAGACGAAGATATAATGTATTGTCTTAAAACACATATTTAACTTATATTATTTCAATTTTGAACGACTTAAACTATAGTATTCAGATACGTGTATTTGCAGTAAATAATTAATTATTTTTATGCACTTGCGTGATAATACAACAGTATATTTTTTTTTAAAAAATGAACACTGTATTGTACAATAAAAATTCAACAACCAATATTATTTTATTAATATTAATAATAATAAATATAATACAATATATTTTATATCGCGGTATCTAAAAGATATTTCTAAATAGCTATAATTAGTTTTTAATATGTATTATTTCTTGTAGGTATCGTGTCATCTAAAAGTCGCATTGACAGTATTGTCAATATATTTTTAATTGTTTTAATGCTCTCTTGAATAATGATGAAAATGTAGGTACGGGCTATTACGGTTTACCTAACGACTTGTAGGATTGAATTTGTTTTTTATATACAACATAAATAAAATTGTGTTAGTACTGCACTTATACACTCTCTCATAAATTCTCATTTTTTTTTTCCAGTTGAAATTCGTGATTTTCAACGTTTTAAAACCAATAAATAAAACAAACAAAACCGTGCAATGCGGCACTTTTGCAGCTAAACAGCTAAACCTATTAAGTGGTGTTACTTAACCTTACTTTGCTCAATTGGAAACCTGGTAATGTACGTACGATATATAATATCTGTAATAAAAAACATCACAACGCAAAATATTGTACCTGGGGATGGATTTCTTTCATTGATTCTGTCGATTAAAAATTTCAAACAAAAGAAACAAAATAATACTGATGAAAATTATACCAACAATCTTCATTTTATCAGTTTGATATCTAAGTGACACGACTATAGTCAGTGAATAGCTATAAAATATTGGCAATAAATATTTGGCTCTATATACAACTCTTTATTAGTCTAAAAAAATTTTAATAAATGAGGTTACGGAGTGGTACGAAGTGTTTTTAAGCATTTATACTATTATATTAGTCTAGGTCATTTTTGTAAAAATCACCACAGCCCAAAAGTTTTTTGTCTCAGCCTACTTTTTAGTCCATTCAACAATCGTTATGCAATACACAATATTATTGTATTTTTTAATATATCTACAAACATTGCTCTTAATTCTATTAACTTATTATATGCATACATTATAGGAACTAACGACTAATGATTGTCAACATTAAAATCTAAAATGTACATTTAATTAAAGAGAATAATAATTGATACCATCCGTGTTTTACATTTTACGGATTAATAGTAATTTTGCTGTGCTTATTGCCCATGTGCATTTTATAGCTGATTGGCTGTTTGAAGTATTTATTGCAGATCTGACAGTGAAATTTCGGGCTAACGCCGCATTCAAATTTCAAATGTTTTAATAACGAAGGACGGTGAACATATTCTCGATCACAGTTAAAATTTGGACACGTATGTTTACCTGCAAACAAAATGTTTTAAGTTCATATTTTATACGAGTGTTTTGTAACATACACGGTCAAACGATATTAAATGTCGTATATAAATATTTTTTTTTTTTTTTTTTTAATACTTTGCAAGAAAAACGTGCACATGCTAAAACTACCTATAGTAAACAATTAAGGTTAAATACATAAATATAAAAATTACGGTTATTTAATTAAGCAAATATCGCTAACTAAGTGGGTAAATATACAACACTGCACAATAATAATACAAAAAAAAAAACAACATACACAAATTTAAAGTAAAAAAAAAAAACATATTTTTTTACTCTCCGAACATAATAATGATTTAGACACTAATTATACCTATAACAAATATTTAGTACCTAACAGACAGGTACACTTAATAATATGTAAATTTACTTTAAATTAAATAAATTACTAAAAACAGTGCTTGACTTGGGGAGAGGTGGGTAGTACCAGGATAAAGTCATTGGGAGAAGGATAACCCATTTAGAAATAACATTTCAACAAAGATCCTTTTGCCTTAAGTCCCGGGGGTTCGGTACACACACGTCAAAACGACCTTTATTACGTATACAAACCACCGTTATAGAATTAATTAACTACGTTGCCTGGCTATTTTTTTTTTTTTAAAGTCAAACACTGACTAAAAATTGCGTGATAAAATATTATAAAATTCTATAAATAACAAATAGAGTTCTTATAGTTTTAGTTATTTAAAACAAATACCACGAAAATCCGCTTTTTATTTTAAGTAAGTGCGCATTTTGACAACAAATTACCCTCAGTACAAAACACAAACCTGACTAATACTCAATACAAACACAAAGTTAGTGTTTTGTACTAATGATAATATTATGTGTGACAGTTATAACAAAATACTTATTATTTTAACTAAATATGAAAATTGAATATCGTGACACAGTGGTTTACATAATATTCTAATGTAAAATTGATCATGAATCTTATTTTACTAATATTTTTGGTTATTATTTTGGTGCAAAAATTATTAAATTGAACATTTTACGTAACTAACTATAGGATTTCGAGTAAAGAAAAATGAGAAAAAATACCTATACAAAAGAAAAATTATACAAAGAATTTAAATCTGAATAAATGAACAATTAACTGACAACTGTATACATTTTACCAAAGTGATTTATTATATATATATGTACGAACAAAACCTATATTTTATTTTTTGTAGAAATTGGTAATAAATTTTTAAATTTATATTAATAATTCTACAAATAACTCATTACCAAAATATAAAAACCTATATTTGTTATAACTTTATAGCAAAAAATATTATAATATTACGACACAGTATGCATACGCGTATGCATAACAATAAAATATTTTACTTAACATTATAGGCATTAAGTTGAATAAATAATTAGATTATAAAAACATTTGTTTTAAACAGTCTACGAATGTATATTTTTATAGACACTTTATTTTCTAGATTTCGCCGTGCCCGATAAAATGTTATGAGCAGTAGCCATGTGCAGTCTGAAATTATTTGGTTGTTTAAAGTACTTTTTGCAAAACGTACAAAAGAACTTTGGATGGACACCACATTCAAACTTTAAATGATTTATCAACGACGTCTTGTGAATATATTGGCGAAAACAATTAGGACATGTGTGTTTTCCTGTAAAAATTACAGACATTTTAAGGACAATAAGAGAAATACGGATACCCAATTAAATTGTTTTATTTACTAGCCAGTATCATGCACGGCGTGTAAAAAAATTACTGCGATCATAAATAACAAAATAATATATAAATTAATTTACGTTTTCTTTTCAACGAATTTTTGTTTGAAGTAAGAGATAAATCATATTAAAACTAAGATTCTTTAAAACAGCGACATATTTTTGCACGAATCAAGAATTAATATTGCACAAGAGCAAAATTTGACTGACAAAATATGAATTTTCACTTTCTGCGCCTCTTCTACATAGAACGTTATGACAGAAGAGTTCAAAAGTTATACAATAAAACCCATGAGATATATTATATACATACACACATAATATTTATTATTCTATCAAAAACACAATTTCAGTATGAAATAAAAATAAAATACATAATTTAAAATAAAAATCGTGAATTTTATGCTTTTAACAAAATAAAAAAACCGTAATTTAGTAACGTATTTAGTTACAAAAAATTTTCAAATTAGAATTTTGTGTACCAATATAACATAAGATTTTAAATGTTGTATTTGTTTAAACATATTGTTGCACGCAAAGCCTTTAAATTTGTGGCCATGCCACATTCATATCTTAAATGTGAATTAAGAGCACATTAATTTATGTTTGTATTTTCGACCACATTTTGGACAAACTATTTCAGGAAAATCTGAAAGAATTGTTAACTATTAAATAAAACAAAGAAACGCATACAAAACAAAACCATTTAGAAATCATTTAAAGTTTAAGCAAAACATTTAATTAATAATGAACTGTACAGAATACGAATACTAAAACAAAACTCCAAAATGAAAAATAATAATAATAAGTGACTAAAATGATTTAGAAAGATTGCAAAGTTTTCTGGAAAACAGAAATTTTTATAAAATAAAAAACTTGAAAAAAGGAAAATTTCAAAGTACCTATTCTAGATTTTCAATGAATTTTGAAATATTTTTTAAATTTGTATCAGACTAGTATTTTACCTGTATATACGTATTGTAAAAGTTATTGCAATCATTATGCGATAATCATTATGTGATATATGCACCAAATAAATATAAGCTGCGACTACCGGAAAATGAGTCTACACGTTAAGATTGGGACGATTCCCTATATGCATGACAAATACAAAAAATAATAATAAATTAAAACAAGCTCAGAATCTAAAACTTCAAATGATTTATTGGATAGGACTTAACACCACAATTAAACCCACCGAATACGATTTTGACAATTGTTTTTTGAACTTAAAATATTTTTTTTTAACATTTAATTTTTTGAAACAATTTAAAAATATTCGTATAGTTTTCAAACAAAATAAATGTTTAGTAAAATATCGTATGTTCTTATTGATTTACAATCTAATGAAATTAATTCGATACGATCTTGTGCACGGCTAACATATGACTTCTGTAATGAACGGGTTGTTTAAAATGTTTGCCACACATATTACATTGAAATTGTGGTTGGATTCCACATTCGTACTTCAAGTGCAGATTCGTAGCACGCTTCGATTTATATTTACGGCCACACATTTTTGGACAATAGAATAATGCGCCTGACGCATTTGATTGTGTCAACCAATTGGTAACTATTGAAAAATAAATATACATTAATGTACATTGAAAATTGTATCCGCACTGCATTGATTAAATGTTTACTCGAGTGTAATGTGTACTCAAGACTTGTATACATTTTCAAATGTAAATTATTAAGACTCAAAGTAATACTAAAAATATTGGATAATATGACTTGATGAATGCTTAAACCAAAAACGTAATGAGTACTCAAAATAAATACAATCTCGGGACTTTGGGCGACCTTCAAATCTAACGTGAAAAAGAGTGGAAAAAGAGATACATCGCACACGGTTTCTGATGTTCAGTTTTTAATAAAAAAAAAGGCAATAAGCGTAGCTTTACCGTACCCGTTTGATAATACAAATGTCTAAAAATGTATACATGTAAATTAAGAACGATAATCAAAACAAGAACTCGCGGACACAAATTACACAAAAATATATATCCCTACCAGCTACCGATAAATAAAAAATACCGATTAATACTTATTGTACAGTACGTTTTACGGTTTACACAGCGTTGAAAATAAAATAAAAGTCAAAAACGATTCACCGGGTAGAACTTAACACACGTTAGAGACTCGTTGACAAGTTAAAAACCACAGACAAGCCAATTGTTTTATTACGTAATAATTGATTTTATTTTTTACATTTTTACATTTTTTTTTTATCAAAACTAAACAAGAATACTGTTTTCATACAACTGAAATTGAATTTTCACAGAATTATTATTTAGTTACAATTTCATATTTAATTCGTTTGTTACGTATAGTTAACATTAATATAATATGACCTTGTGAACAGAAAGCACGCGACTTCTATGATGAACAGGCTGTTTGAATTGTTCACCACAAATATTACATCGAAATTGTGGTTCGATTCCACATTCGCACTGATCGTGCAGATTTACGGCTTGCTTTGGTATGTATTACTTCCGACCACTCATTTATGGACGGTAGAATAAAGCTCTCGAATTCAACCATTTTGTGGCATCTGCAAATAAAAATTTTATACGCATACCTATTAAAATTTATTTTTTACACAAACAAATTGATTTTTCAAAAAAATATATTGATTTAAGTTTCAAGCACAGTACATGTATGTATATGAATATATATATATATATATATTTTTTTTTCTAAACATTTCAAAGTATATTTAGTTTGTGAGACTTATAAACTTTGTGTAACAAAGACAGTGTTAATCTTAGGAGTAGTACATAATATTTTAAATAATACATTATGAACAGCTTCTAAATCAATTAGGTATATTAAATAGAATAATTTATTATTTCTGATGTTTAATTTTAAATTAAATACAACAAAAAGCTATAAATTGTGAAAAAATGCAAAACAAAATAAATAATAAAGATCTATACTTAAAATTGTCTTTTAAACATTACCTTAAATAATTAATAATTATTATATTAATAATTTAATATTTTAAATAATACATTATGAACAGCTTCTAAATCAATTAGGTATATTAAATAGAATAATTTATTATTTCTGATGTTTAATTTTAAATTAAATACAACAAAAAGCTATAAATTGTGAAAAAATGCAAAACAAAATAAATAATAAAGATCTATACTTAAAATTGTCTTTTAAACATTACCT
>CM029364.1:20466036-20489032 GCA_017140985.1 Hormaphis cornu
AATGTTTTTATTGGTTTAAAACTTAAACACTGCAAACGTGTACTTTTATATTATGAATTTACTCAAAACGGTATTTTAAATACAGAATCCAGTCTGTTCAGTTGCATAACAATAGAAAGATCAAGTATTAAAAAACAAGTTCATGTAAACTAATTTTATTTAACTAAATATTATAACACGTGAAAAATTTTAGTTTTGTATTTTTACATTTTTACATAGAACCGTCGAGTTATTAATAAATCATTCCATGTTCGCGCAACATGTGTACTTTAAATGTACATTTATGTTTATAGCTTTTTTGACACACTTCGCAGCGAAATTTTGGATCAACGCCGCATTCATATTTAAGATGAGTGTATAACGCTGTCTTTGACTTATATTTTCGGCCACATTTGTTGGTACAGAAAAATACATCTTGACCATCTAAAAATGCGTTTACATCGTTTGTCAGTTGGCGAGTGTATACTTGGTAAATACAATAAAACAAAATATAAGTTATATTAAACACCTACCAATACAATTAGGTACAAAATACATTTACGATAATTACTAGGTATCTATGTATAATTATTGCTATAAACTATAAAAATTAATCTAAAACGCATGCAAATTATTAAAACCAAGTATTATATTTTAATATGCTACGAGTTCAATGCTGGAACTTAAACGAAAATAAATATTTTTAAACTGTACTTATTCAAATCTAGTTAATTAGTCAATTTATGATAGTTAATTTGAAATAGATTTAGTATGTTTCGATTAAAAATTGGTCAATATAGCGCGATCTGCAAAAATTACAATCGAACAAATGTAGGTAATACAAAAACTAAGTAATACATAACACAATCATTTATAAAAAAAAATGTGAGTAAATTCTAGGTCGAGTGAGGAGTTTGTTGAAGTGCCAACTTCGCTTGTGTATCAATCATGTGAAAGTTGTGGTTTGATGTTTATGTTAAATTTGTAGACAATAGATTGTTTACGAAAGCTACAATTCTGAGCAAGCTCAGTGAATGAAATACTCAACAAATTTCAAGGCTTTAATTTTGTTTTTTTTAAAACCTACAACGATCTAAAATTTATTCATTCTAATAACTTGTGAACATTTCAAGATATTAACAATATAATGTTTTTATGTTAGTTTTACCTATTTTAAAAACGTGTGAAAATTTTGAGTTATTAGGGTCAATTTTAAAACATATGTCGTTATCGGCACATTTTCAAAAGTTTAAATTTTAAAACACAGTACATTCTGTGGCTAAATATCTAACTTTTTATGGTATCTATCAGTAAAGATCCTAGCATTTCTTCTATCCAAAAAAGCATTTCTGGACAAAAAAATAAACAAAAACAATACATTCCTAGCTGCGCTCAAAATCTAAAATAAGTAACTTATATGCATTGTACATGATTTTATATTGAAAGGCTATGAATCTGTTCCTGTTCACAAAACATTAAAGATAATTGAGAACATATTTTGTATCATCTAATGAAGATGAATAATAACAATATATTGTCTAGGTCTTAAGCAATTTGTTTTATTTATTATAATAAGTACCTAATACAATTTTTATAAGTTTTGGGTTTCTTATTTTAATGAGAGCTTAAACAATTATTTTTAGTTTTCCCTTTCCACACTTATTTTGTTCTCTTTCATGTTATAATAATAGGTAATTTCGTGTCTGTTCAATCACTTGGAAAGAATTTAAACATTTTGTTCTTCATAAACATTCTATTGGTACAAATTCATGATATTAACTTAGAGTAGCAATTTCCGTATTTTTATTTCATTATTCGTTTGCTCAGTATTTTATTAAATTAGCTTAAGTATAGTTACATTTTTGACACTTGTTTACTAACAATAAACTGGGTTTAAAATTAATAAATTTTGAACAATATAACTTGAATTTTGTTTGAATCACTCAATTGTATTTAAGAAAGTAAGCAAAAACATCCCCGAATCAAACTATTTTAAATTCAGGTTGTAATGTGTATGAAACTTACAATATGAATTATGAATAGATAAAATGAATTACATGCAGGTAATGTATATTAGGTAAGTCTCATAATATTTAAAATTAAATTAATTTGTTTCAGAATAAGATAAAATTGTGAATGGACTGTGTAAGTGAAATGTTTTATTTTAGTAATAAAAAATTATATTAATTTCCATACACTCGTATAGACTTATCATATTAGCTTTGAAGTAAGTATTTAAAATAAGCAACGTAATTTGACACAAGAAGCTGTAAATTGTCCTTAACGATAGCAAAATTCAGATGTCAATATCCTCATTCTTCCAAGAAAATATACTCACGTAGTCAAGTTCAAAAAAACTTCAAAAAATTCTATATGTTAATAATTTGGGTGTATTTAAAATCATCAGTTATTTAAAATACATTTTTTTTTCAAAAAATCATTGTTTTCCTTAAAAAAATAAAATTAATACATAAAAAAAGTATAAATTCTATCAGCATCCGAGTCCTATTTAATAACTATAAGTTTGTCTCTCATCATATTATTGGTGCTTCTTCATTACACACAATTTCTTTATCCAATGCATTTAATGATCTATGCACATGTAGAATATGAGATTGGTAAGACCATTTTCGTTTAAAAGACTTCAAACAATATTGACAGCGAAATTTGGGTTCCACGCCACATTCAAATTTCAAATGATTATATATTCCTGGCTTGGTTTTATAAGACCGGTTACATCCGCTATTTGGACATTTAAATTTGGCTGTGCAAGCATCTAAAAGAAAAAAAAATTTTAAATATATCAGTTAATTAAAATAAACTTTGACCGTTACTAAAAAAAGTTTTAAATGTGATTTAAAACATTCACAATGTTGTACACACAACGCTCTTAAAGTAAAATATTAAAAGCATTGTTAACTAAAGCAAAATTTAAACAAATTTATATTAATAGCTATTCATGTAACAATATAGGTATACAACCAGCATTGAATTTTGAACAATATTACGTAAACTAGTAGACTAGACTATTCCATGATAAATGTAGATCAAGCTACTAGCAACATTAAATGTACATTTCAATATTGTTATTAATTATATTTTTAAATTATAGCTGAATTGAGCTATTTTTGATTGTTAATTGATTGTTCGATTGATTGGTTATAAGAAAACAATTAATTTATTATTTTTCTAGTCCTAATTAAGCATGAATTGAATTGTGAATTGTGATTTCTGTATAAATGAATGGTTTTAAATTAGTATTATTTTTAATGTTGTTTCAAATGTCTAGGTTATGTAAAAAATAAAATTATACAACATTATAAAACACTGCTGTGACTTATTTCTAAACATTTTTGTTACAGCTTGAGGCGCTGTAATAAGAAATAATGGCAATGTATAGTAAGTATTTCTTTAAAACTGTATAACCATCACATATAAAATAGGTAAGTAAGAATTAACTTTTCAATACATAACGATCTGTTTTGTATTCTCAAAGTATGCTACTTTTAACATTAATTACTTCATAATGTACATCAACACTAGGTTGTGACCTGAGGTTTGTCAATCAATCAAAAATAAAAATAATTGTGCGATTTCTAATGTTTCCAACAATAATTTGACCAAAAAGAAAATTTATACTGACAGCAAAACACTAAAAGTGCATACAGATTAAAAATCTGTGCTCTGTAAAGGCTAAAAAATAACCAGGTGTTTACTTAATATTTTTTTTTATTTTCTGTCAAGACCAGACTGAAAATACTAACAACATACTTACAAGAACGAAACAATCCGGACAAATATTATATAACACGGTGGATAAAAAGTACATGAATAATAATCATATAATACCAAATAAAGTACACACACAAAAATACTTATTATGCCAGTGTGTTACAAGTGTAAAACAAATATCAAAATGATACAAATATTGTTGAAACAAAATTTTTATTGTAAAAATACTCAAGTACAATAATATATCAATAATAGTTAAACATAATTACCAATACATGAAATAATAAATCAAAAAAAATTAAAAATAGAATATAAAATAATAAATAAAGTCCTGCATTATATTTTGTATCAATATTATATTAGCGTGTAGCGCTGAATGCATTTTATTATTTAAGTATATTTTTTGATTTGTACTTATTAACAGCTATAATCTACCAGTACAAAATTATTTATTTTAAAAAAAGCCAAAAATATAATTTGAAATCCAAATTAATAAAATTGTAAATGTATTTTATTGGCACAAATAACCATCTTTAGACTTAGAGCGGGTTACAAATTAAAAAAAAAGCTAATTTTATAATTTAGTGCATTTGTTATTCGGATAATGTAAAATAAAACTCTATAAAATAATAGATACCATACCTACTAGACATAAATATTCAAAACAAAGAAGGAATAAATTCTAGTTTGAATACTATGTAACATCTGAAAACAATGATAAATCATTGCATTCCAAAAACGACTCAAAAATGAGCACAGTATTATAGCAACTCCTTTAATACTTGTTAGCATTTATTAAAATTTTACAAGTACAATTTCAAAATATTTCATGTTTAAAAGTGTTAAAGAATTCAAACAATTTCACAATTTTTCACCAAAACAAATTGTTTAGATAATTAATATTTTTTGCAAGCTATGTATCATAATACATGTAATAAAACCCAAATCTAAAACAAGTCATATGCAGGTGTAGTAAGTGCGTTCATATTTTTATAATTTTTTGTAAATTGGATTTGTTTTTCAGACTATTTAACTCACTCAAATCGTGTGCAATTGCAATGATTTATTATGGCTTTTAGATATATACATAGCACAACTATACAACAACTTCCAAATCATTGATCTACCCAAAGCCATGAGCTACTTCATCTACTCCGAAGTATATTTGTAACTGCAACCAGGTTCTCACTCAACCTAAAAATTACTCGCTTTTTTCCACCTTTTTTCTTCACTTTCTAATCGTGTAATGGTAAAAAATTTTTAAATTCGTGTTTTCAGATCATAACTAAAAAAAAAAAATTAAAATTTCAAATAATAATCTGAGACCGAACTCCTAATTTTTTTTGGTATCAAATCGCAGTACTTCTACCCCGAATAGTTATCACGAACAAGAAAATTTTAAGTTATCCGTGTAAATTTTATATTTTTCTCATTTTTGGCACATATAATTAAAAAACAAATTGAAAATTCAAATAAAATGCAATCTATGGCCAAATTTGTAACTGTTTGTAGTATCAGATGTTAAGATAGGAGAACATCAAAAATGTGATTCTAAGACAAAAACATTTCAAATCGTTTGGCGCAAAATTTTTTTGTTTTTGGACCACAACTATAAAAAACATTTTGCGTAAAATGAGATTCTTTCAATGATTTATCTACTAATCATACAAGATTTTAGGTTCAAATTTCAATAAAAGAAATTTTACAAGTTTTAGAAGAACTGAACTAGACGATAATATAATATGTTATAGGTAACTTTAGTTTATTAATTATTTGCCAATAATTAGTTAATAATCTTAGTCTACACTCCTACAACATTACCTACTTACATTTAAACAGAGCAGAAATCTAGTTTATAAATTAATTTAGAGTTAAAATTTTTGCAAACCTACCGTTTAGTTATTCCTAACTTAGTTTTACATCCATACTAAATTGAGTTAAAAAATATTGTAGACAAAAATTAGTACCTACCTAATTTAACTATTATCGACACTACTTACTTAGCACAAAAAACAATAAATTATACAAATTTGATAGCAAATTAAGTCTCAATAAGTAGGTAGATTGATTTAAACTAAATATTTGTACGATTAGTTAACTTAAAAAACTATTGCTTTATGATGTACATTGAACATATGTGTCTTATAAGTGAACCGCTGTTTAAAGCTCTTGTTACACAAATCACAATGAAACTGTGGAGCGACCCCACATTCATATTTAAGATGAGCAGCCAACGATCGCTGCTGTTTAAATTTTCGAGCACACTTCTCATTTGGACACTGATGAAAGCTCATTTCAGTAATAACAGGAATGTCACCATTACCTACATAAAATAAAAGTTTTAAAAATCACACATTATTATCAAAATTATCAGTGTATGATACATACAATCTGGCTACAGTATATAAAGCAAAAGCAAATATTTCAAAAACTAATTACTTGAAATAAGTACAAATTGTTTATTACAATACCGGTTTTAAATAAACACATATTTTAAAATTTAAAAAAATACAAAACAATGTTCTCAAAAATAATTAGTAACATTGATTACTTTTCACAAATGGGCGATTATTACTACATCGATTACTATCCTCAAACCATCCATCTACTAAATCTGAATATTTTAGAGGGATAGAAACAATTATAAAATGTGAAATAGTAACCAAGCATGATTTTACAATACAAAATAGCGATTGCCGGTATGTAATAATTTTTATAATACCTAAAACATAATTTAAACCAATCGGAAATAATAATGAAAAAAACATCTACTCATTGTACAAATAAAAACATTTAATTATTAAAGAATTAAACAAAGATGTACATCATGCATTTTACCAAATACAAAGTTTACCCATTAGAGACACATCTAATTTTTTTTTTATAACACGGTTTTACGTTTAATTATCATATGAGACTTAAAACTTCCAGGATGTTTGAATAATTTCATACACAAAGTACACTTAAACTGCGGTTTAACTCCACATTCGTACTTAATAGATGTGTATATAATGCATTTTTTGATTTATACATTATTTTTCAATTGGCTTTTGGACATGAGAAACGTGAAACACCTGAAAATATTAATAAAAATTAATAATATCAAAATGTTTAAATGTGTTATTTAACCAAACACCATTATATTGCACATATTACTTGCCGCATTTAAAGCTGTCCAGTTTACCACACAAATTCTGAGTTGTCTGCATAAAGAAAAAAATAACTCAACAACATTATAACGCAATATTTTTATAAAAATTAAACAACAGTTTATGCTGTCAGATTTAAAATTTGAAAAAGTAAAAACAAATTGTTCAAAAATCAAAAATCAAATATAATAATACAATTTATTAGGTACAAAAATGTTTTTTCACAAGAAATTTAAAAAAAATACAATTCAATACATCTACAATCTCATTATTTATAGCGGTTGTTAATAGACCAAACAACTAACAAGATTGCCAACGTTTGTCAACAAAGATGACATCCAAAGAATATTTTTAATTTTAATCTGTAAATAATATGAATTCAAATTTTAAAGAACTATTTTTGCCCAAAATAATACTAAATAAATTGTTTTTTTCTTAATTTGTTATAAAAAAGTATAAAATCATAATCATAAAAATGTATTAAAAAGTAAATACTTAACCAAATTTTCATCAAGAAATTAAGAATATATTTATTAGATTTAATCAAGGACTGGATTCTCGATTCACTCTTTTTTAATGCACTAACACCGTTTGTTGGATAAGGCAGGTAGTTAAGTGAACCTAAGCTAAAAACTTGCATTGTTGAAAAGATAGCATTGAATCCCTGTTTTTTAAACACAAATTCTTGTTCACAGTGTTTGATAAATTACTAGATTGTGATCATGGTGTCTGTTCAATTACTCTTAATTAATACAATCAAAAGATAATAATACCATAAAGTTATCACCGAGTTGAATAATACAATATTAAATTAAACAACTAAACTTTAACAATTTTTTAATGTTAAACCAGATTAACAGTCACTTATGTTAAATATAACAATAAATAAACATTTTGAATAAAATTATAACAAATAAATAAAACTTTCTAATTGAATATCAACACACAACAATAGTAACAAAACATTTAAATACAACGTTAAACCTTTAAGTTTGTTGTTTTTACAAAATGTCTCAAAAAATAATTTTACCATTACGAATTCAAAAAGAACAAAAATGATTAGATAAGAAACATATTTAATTGTTTTAAAGGCTATGTAGGAACCACCATTTTTTATTTTTAATTGAATAATGCTAAATGTTAGGAAATGTAATATAGAAGAATGGTTAAAAAAATTTTATAAGACATCGGGTCACACTAAAAATGACTGGCTGGGGTAAATTAGAGACATTATAAAATTTTAATTTAACTTGAACAATAATAACTAGTAAATTGTCAACTATATTAATTAGTACATAAATAAATTATATTAATTAAAAGTTTCAAAATAATGTTTTATGGAACAAACAGTAGCAGGCTTTATAAAATATACTAAAAATTTTATACGTATTAAATAATATTTAAATACATAAATACATATTATGTATATTGTACATAGTATTATTGTATTACAATAATAATATTGATGTTATAACAATAATATAACAATAATTGATTTAGAATATTAAAAGACATGCATTAATAAAAAAAAAACCCTGTATATTTTTCACAATTTTACATTTTTCATCTCAAAAAAATGAGCATTTTTATAATAGCATTTTTTAATAACCTCATTGCTATCTTCAATGCAAAACTACGAGACAAATATTAAAATATTTGAAAATATTAATTGTGGTTTTTTTTTTTATTGATTGCCTATTAACAAAGTAAAAATAATTTCTATCAAGATAAAAATGTTTAAAAATGTTCAGATCAAAATAGTATAGAACATAGTTAAAGGACGTTTATAAAAATATATTAATATCCAAAACAAGCAAAAATCGTTTAAGAAAATATACAACAAAATATTTACCAATATAGGAGTGAATTGGGTCAGAATTTGGACGACAAAAATTATAATAAGACAAGACTATTTTTGAGACGTGAACATTAACACATTTTTGTCATGGCGTTTATAAAGCCTCAAAAACTTATTTACGCGTATGTTTCGAACCAAAATTAGAAAAATTAAAATATTGTATATTGTACACAATGCATAACAACAAAAGTCAAATATGTTTCCCTACGAGCCTCACACACTAAGAGTCATCAATAAGCAACAATGGATTGTAGTTGTTATTTTCAAACTCTTTTTTTGAAGACCCCGGTAAATGTACGAGCATGTGTCTCCGCATATTACTATGTCGAGCAAAAGTTTTCCCACAATAGTTACATTTGAATTGTGGATTGACACCACACTCATATTTGAGATGATTGTATAGTCCACTTTTACTTTTATAGTGACTACCGCATTTTTTTGGACACTTGATTCGCCCTTCAGAATCCGTTTCTTTCAACTGTTTATTGACCATGCGCCAACGTAAGCTACCTGAAAACACGATAACAAAAAGGGACACCTGTGATGTGAGCAATAAAAAAAAACACAAACAGACGGACTCACAAACACCAGTTAAAATTTAGAAAAAAAAACAATTTATTTTGTTAAATTTCAGAACAATAATATTATGTTTGTTATTTGTATTAGTTACAAGCATAGCACAGTCTAGGCGACGGTTGAGTCTTTGAGTGTAACAATATTAACAAACACCAGAATCTACATTGACCAACCCTAATCTTAATTGCTAACACTTTCATTTAACAACTAAATTCTTAAATCTAACACCTTCCAAACCAGCCAAAACCCACTCAGTGCTATGACTTATTCCAAAGCGAAGTCGTTATACTTTTTTATGATGTTTTTGTAAAAATTGGAGCATTTTCACTACCTTCTGATTGATTATCAAAAAAAGAAAAAAGATCTTTGTGAAATCAGTGAAATCTATTAATAATAAAGTGAAACTTCAATTTGTTTTACTAAATATTTATACAAAAAAATGGCATATTAAAATTAACTTAATTTTTCTATTGATTAGGAAGTATAACTTTTACTAAAATATTATTAGATAAAGGTATTTAAAAATGTATTTGCATTGAATCCTATGTTTGGGATAGTAACTTAACTATGGAAACTGAAATTTGTTTTCTTTAAAGCATAGTTTTATAATAAATTTTTACAGTGGTTAAAACACTTTGTCTATTCAACATACCTAAGAATTTTTTATTGAATAATCAAAGCGTACAGTACTAGTTTTAATTATAATCTTTGTATTTTTTTTTAGAGTTAGGTTTTCACAAATCTCTATTGAAATACCTACCCTTTAGAAATAAATCGGTTGAATGTGTAATGAAAATACAAAAATGTAGGCAAAATATATTGTAAGTAATAGGTTTTCAATTTTACATAAATGATAAATTCCATTTGAGTTGTATTTTTGTATGAATAACTAAATTGTTTACAAATTATATTCGAAGTTATAATGAAAGCATAAACAGAATGTGTAATTTATTAGAATACTATTTTAAACACAATATTTTATTTTAATTTCTACAACAACTTATAGGTAATCAGTCGAATTTATAGAAATACTATAGTTATGTACAAGCACTTCGTGTCGTCTGCAATTGCTCTTGATGGAAAATTTTCTCGAACACATTGCACAAGAGAATTGAGGTTCTTTTCCACACTCAAATTTTACATGTGATCGTAAACTGGCCATATGTTTATACCGCTTGCCACAAATTGTACAAAAATATGGCTTACGTTGACCACTAGCTGTAAACAAAAACTACATGTCACATATAAAATAACACATCTATCAATACCAACATATCATTCAAAATGTAAAAACACCAATAAAAATGAATACACACTGCATACATTCAACCAACCACAAATGTCTATGGTTAACACAATCATACATCAACAAAAACTAATTTACTGCGGTAAACTATGACTTAAAATAAAAGTTAATTTAATTTAAGTATCAGTTCTATCAGTGGTATGCTTATAAATAAATGATAAAACATAGAATGATACCAATTTGTTAGATATCGAACCGTTTATACCTGCAAAAAGGTAAAAAAGATTTAAATCACTATATTACAAAAAAATATTTAAAAAATAACGATATTGTATTGTGACTGTAGAGTACAAAAATGTATTAACATGTTACATAAATATAAATTTAATAACATAATGATTAAATTTTTCAAAACTAAAAATATTTATTTAAGAGAAAATAAAAAAATAAAAACACATCCAACTCAATAACCCCGAATACCCAACAACTAAAAAAAAAAAAAAATTAACAAATAAACAAAAATGTATAGTATTATGATTTTGGTATAAGCTATTTAAACAATAACATAAATGTGTTACTCTAAATTTGTTTATAGTGTAATGTTAAAATCAGAGCTGAGGTGTCTTGCTACCATATGTGACTGTAAATGGACCTTTTGATAAAATCTCTTCAAACATATGTAACAAAAAAATTGTCTTGTTTTTTGACACTCGTACCTCAGATGCCTGTACAAACCTGGTTTGTACTTATACCTCTTGCCACAACTATCTCGAGGACATTTAAAAAATCCATCAGAACTCATGACGGCAGATTTGGCATCTGAAAAATGTCATTTACTTAAATAGAAATATAACAATGAATTAAGAAGTGCAATTATTTGTGAAGTATAGGCATTTATTCATATCAATGGAAATGTAAGTAAGTTTGTACCTTTTTCCACCACCATAAAAATAAAAAATGTACAAGTGGCAAAAATCATTAAAGATTGTACAATAATACTAATAAAAATGAAGATATATAGGTATTATATGATCCGATTGTTTTAAAACTCTTGAAATTCAAAGTTTTAACTTCACAAATACCAAAACTTTATAGTTACGCCCAAAATAAAGTAAAATTATACATCTATATTCTTGGATAAATTTTTACTTAATGTTTTATATTATTTTGAAATAATTACGTTACAATTACATACATATTTGACACTAAGAAATGTCAATGCAAAATTAATAAATGTCATAAGAATAAAATAATTGTATTTAAAACAAATTGTAAATGATTATTGATTTGCACAATTGAGCAGAATGATTTTTATTCCTATTAGCTATTACAAATATAATAAAGATGATTTTATGAAATTTATCACATTTTTTATACATAAACCAATTAATTTATAAAACGTAGCGAAATTGTCATTTTTTTTTTTTTACATTTAATGTAATATTTACAAGACAAAATTTTTAAAAAAATATAAATAAGTTAAAGCAGAATTCTGGTGAGTCATACCAAATTTTTATTTATTTTTAATGCAAATCTTTAATTAAGTCTTTTCCTTATCAATAAAACAAACAAAATTGTGAAATCAGACCATTCTACTAGGTGTGTGATTGTTTTTTTGAAACACGTTTGTTAGGGAAAACAGGTCAAATGCAGGCTCTTAGGATACATTTTAAAATCACTATTCTTTTGTAAGCAAAACTATAAAGTTTCCTAAATTACTTTTTTTTTTTTAATGCTATTTCATGTAGTACAACTTAAAATGTAAGTCAGGAATTTAGTCCAAGTATTTAAAAAAAAAAACAATATATTATTAAAAATAGTATCTACCATTGGTAAATAAATAACATAGCTAATAATTGAAATAAAATATATGATCAGTGCTATGTGAACCGCATTCTTCAATACCTCACAAAACATAGTGCATTTTGTACAAGATAATGATGTTGGACACCTACTAAAACATATTAAAAAATAGTTATGAATATAAGTTAAACATTTGTGGCTAAAAGAATTATCACAGATAATTAAAAATTAAAATTTATAATATTCTTTGTTACTCCCTTGTGTTTTTTTTTTTTTTTTAGAAAATTTTTGTATTTGAGAAAATTTAAAAATTTAAATACTACAAAATTAAAAAGAGGAACTTTAAGTGTACTTTTATTCAACATATATATTGTTACATATATAAATACAAATAAAAATTATCTTAAGCACTTTAAGAGATAAGTGATAACTGTAATTTTTTTTTAACAAAACAAATTTCAAAAGTGGTGGTCAGTACCTGTAGGCGATGAAAATATCTGTAGCTTTACATTTCACCTTATTGAAAACAATCAAGTTAAAAATAAACACTAAAGGTACAGA
The DNA here is from genome assembly GCA_017140985.1 of Hormaphis cornu. Lineage (NCBI taxonomy): Eukaryota > Metazoa > Arthropoda > Insecta > Hemiptera > Hormaphididae > Hormaphis > Hormaphis cornu. Next base: position 20,478,941 of record CM029364.1, read on the forward strand.
AAAAGTTCTTTTTATGCGCTTAACACATCTTGTAATTACTATTTTTTATTTTTTTTATGTCTGCTAACTATCTAACTCTTAATTTTTTTAATAGATATTAACTTGTACATCTATAATTTGTGTATCTGAAAATGATAAATTAGTGTTTTAAGACTTCAAAGTCTGCATTTAGCTCAAATATGTTTATTAAATATGTTATATTTTTAGAGAAGAATTTTGTGAAAATTTATTTTTTTTTTTAAACATAATTAAAAGTACCTATTTATAACAAAAACACAAACATTAAAGTTAAGAAATTAGTCATTGATGTGAAAATAATTTTTGGTGTTTTAAAATTACAATTTTTAGAATAAAACATTTTAACAAGATAATTTTGTAGATAATAAAGTTACATTATTATCTATGGATAATTTATGGACATTTATCATATGAGATTTCATATTTTCTTTGCGTTTAAATGGTCGCCCGCACATAGCGCACCGGAACTTGGAATCAACACCACACTCATACGTCATATGTCTTACTAGCCCTCGGTGATAGGTATACAAGCGGCCACAGGTTAAACATTGATGCCTCCTTTCTAAAATAAAATAAAAAAAGGTTACCGAAGAAAATTTAATGCTAAATACGATAGAAAAACACAACTCAATGTAATATAAACTACTAGTAATTATTGTTTACTACAAAGGCAGAACAGTGTACGTCGTTTGAGACATAAAGCAATTTTTACCAGCACGCTATTTATTATTGTAAGTATACATAATATTTTATAATCTCTACAGTAGGTATACTAACATTACTTTAATTTTACAGATCTAAACGTTGATGCATCAAGACCATATGGGACTTCAGATTAGTTTTACGAAAGAATGTTTTAAAACAAATGGTACAACAAAATTGTGGGTTTTTTTGACACTCGTATCGAAGATGCTGTAAAACACTTGATTTATTTGAATACGATCTGGTGCAATTTGTAGTCGGACAAACGTATTTTCTTGTAGAACACACCGAAACTATAACAAATTGTTTTTCAAATAAGTAAATAAAAAACAAATCTATTTTACTTGGAGTAACAAAGCGTGTCGAAATACGCTTTAAAAACATATTATATTTTGTTTAATAAAAAGTTTGAGCTTGGAAAATAGTGTGAACATGATGTGTATAAGGAAAAACAAATGTTAAAAAACTCTTTATGCACATATTGCCATCCAATAATTAAAACAAACAGTCATAAAAAGTAACATTTAAGCCTTACTCGATACTTTATAAAAATTTATATGTATTTCTAAGTAAAGGAAATAATACTCTGATAGCAAAATAAAGCTCCCAAGGCCGGAAATACTTAAGATACGACGTAATCAACACTTAGCACGGTGCCCAACTATGATAATAGGCTTTTACAAATCATTCTCAAGCTTTGAAAGCACTTTAAATCGTATTAAATTTTCCTAAAAATTTTTATTTTTTTATTTTTATACGAGTGATAGCACAAAATATTTATATTATAAGACACATTTTAACAGTAAAATCTCAAACCCAATAAATAATACACATTTTGAATAACATATCCTTGTATAGGTATGCAGCTGATCAATGACAAACGTGGCCAACTATAGGTTATGATAGTTGATTTTATATCATTTTTGAAAATATCAACTTATTGATGTAAGTAAAGATTTAAGAATAAGTTAGAAAAAGTTAAAGTTTGTCCCAAATTAAGAGAACACAGGACAAAGTGAAGACCTTAACGTTTAAAAGCATAGAACTTACTTAAAAAATATTTTTTTTGTATAATACATCAAGTGAGGTTATTGATTTGATTGTCTATTTTCTGGTTAAAACCTAACTTTTCATTGCCACAAAAAAGTATAACCCACATTGTTCCAATTAGTAAACTTTGATATAATTTTGGTTTCATATTTTTTTTTTTTTAAATCTAAATTCAAAGTCAAATATTAAAATACAAAGTCAAAAACACACAGTGTTATAAAAAAAAAATTGAATTAAGTGAAAAGCATAAAATAAAACATTTCTTAAAACTGTTTATACACAAATTATGAATCAACAAATCAAGAGTGAAGTAATTATTATTTAATATCTAGGACATAGATCAATGTTAAATTCATTAAAACAACGCTTCACACCAATTTTCAAATTCATAAAAGAACTTCTACATCTTTTACCAGTCTGATAACCATTTTACATCAATCAAACCTGATTTGTATTCAAAACATAAAATACTACAACAACTTCAAAATTCTTCAAAGTTATTTTTATTAAGGTATGAAAACATTATAACAAAAATAAATTAACTACACATTAATGATTAAACAATAAATTATAGACCATATAGTATATGTACCACATAAGTAAGTTATTTAAATCAATTATTTTGAGTAAATACTGTGGTGGCGCCAGGCATAGGGGAGAAATAGAAAGTCTCACCCAATGCCGTACTTAAAGGGACAAACAACACAAAACATTTTTATTTTCAAATTATTATAGTCTCTTAGAAACCACGGTCACCAATACACAAACATGTTAAAAACTAATTGGTAATAATCTGATGCAAACAAATTATTAGATAAATATTAAATAAATATTAAGATATTTAAAAATGCCGAAATTTTAGAAATTTTTCGACCGAATGCAAAGCGGCCATTTATTTTTAATGTGCAGTAAATGCGGCTGTACTTTACACTGTATAATTTATACACCTAAAACTTTTTGTTTTGATGTTTTGCGCTTAAAACAATAAAAGAATCAGTATTTCAATACAGAGTTTAGTTTTTTTATAATGAATATGAATGAATTATAAATATATTATAGTACATAATATACACATGTGGACTAAAAAATATGTTTAAGTGCAATTCTATAATATAATATGTTTGCGCCATTCAATAAACATTTTGGATTTCAACCACCCCAACAGAAAAAAATAAGCTGGCACCACCACCGAATAAATAATATAGCTACAAAAATTCAACACAAAGTACAACTACTTAAAAGGAAGAATCATTCGATGTCTATTGATGATGTGTGATTGCAAAGCGAATTTGTAACGACATTTCTTTGGGCAAACAGGACATTGAAATAATGGTTCTTTATTTCCACATTCGATACGTTGATGTCGTTTAAGATCATGAGAGTAAACATATGATTTACCACAATGAATACACACATGACTCTTTGTTTTGGGGAAATAACCTAAAAAAAATTAACTAGTTATAAAACATATGTTTATTTAAATTTTAATCCAACGTTTACATAAAATATATAGGTCAATAGTATTAGAAAAGCAGATATTTGTAACAAGAAAATTCGATTTTTAGGTATAATATCTAATAAATTTTTGTTTTTTAAAAAATAAAAAACAACCAAAAGGAATAGTGCTGGAAAATGATCTGTAACTAGAATTTTTCAAATCTTAAAGGCCGTAATATCAAATTGTATATAATACGATTTGAGGTTTGAACTTAACATATTAATTTGTATAGATCATATTTTTATATTTTATACAAATAACGTTTTGTTACAGAATTTTGTCTATTAACATTTTTCAATAACAACAATTATTATTTTATACTACAAACAATACAATAACATTAACAAATCATTAAAAATGTATTAAAATAGGTATATTAATAACATAATAAAAATACCTAATTAATATTAAATTTATCATAGATAATTAAGCTTACGGGCCAATGAGTCGTTGCCTTTTTCAGAATTATTAATAAAAAATTTTAAAAAAAAAAACAACATTTTACCGTATTTTCAAAAATTACAAATATTAATTTTTTTTTTAATACTAAAACTAGTCAATATTTTAAAAAAATAGTAATATTAAGTACCATCTACGTCCAATTCCCAAACTATTGAAGGTGCATAAATTTATAAAAAAAATATTCATAAAAATTTAAGCATTTTTCATACACTGCAAAAAAACAAAACTTCTTAAAGTCAATACATATTCTTTACTGAGCTCAGAATTAAAAAAATATAGTGACTTCGCTTTGAAGAATTTTACACCTTTAAGTGGGGTAACTGGTTTGGAAAGTGATATTTAACGTTTCAAAATAAACTTGTAAGCTTTCAAAAATTACAATTCTGAGCAAACTCGATGAGTTTCTCAACAGGTAGTACTTTTTAAAGCTCTATAATTAGCTAACATTTTTTTCAAACTTTTAAAACGTTTTAATTTTATCTGTTCCCCAATAATGTGTAAACATTTCATATGGTTTGAATAATTTTTGGAGAATTTATTGCCAAAAACTGAACAAAAAGGACAAAATAATAACGAAAAATAAGAGTATAAAATAAATACGACTACCAGGGGCCGGTAGGGAAATTTTTTGTAAGAGTGAGTAACGACTTCGCATTGTTGTAGGTAGTGTAAAGCACTGGTTTGATGTTTAAATAAATCATGAATTAAAAAAAAGTTTTAATTTAAGTATAATCTTGGTCCGATTTTTTTTTTTTTTTTTTTGACTTGTACGTAAAGATTGGAGGACTTTTTCTATTCAAAAAGGTAATTACAGAACAATACATTCTTTGCTGCGTTCAGAAATAAATTTCAAAAAATGCTTAAAATTAAGTGCTATTTTTCTCCTACTACCTTACTTTAGATGTATCATTTGTTATGATTAGAGCAATTATTCTACTATCCAAAATTTATCACAGGAAAAGAAAAAAAATATTATTGTAAGAAAAATTAATTCATTTCTCATTACGATCAGAATTCAAAAATGTAAACATTTTTTAAAAGCACATAATATTAATTAAGTTAAAACCTTAAACGTTCAAAAATTTTAAAAATAATATATTTTTAATGTTATTTTACTTATTTTGTTTTTTATCAGTCTCATGATTTAAAAATAAAATACATATAATGTTACTGGTATACACAGGGTGGTGCAGTAAAATGGACAATTCTAAAATAGCTATGAAAACCTACAAAAAATTGGAAAATTTACTCATACTACAATTAATTATCAAAAAAAGCATAAGAGGAAAGTGTGAATTCTCCTCATCAACTTCATCAGCGACGTCCGCATTCCTCCTAAGAAACAAAACTATTTCTTGATATCAGATATGGGTATATTTCATACTTTTCATACTTTCTCTATCTTTGCTCACCTGATTAAATGGCTAACCATTCCTTTTTTGGCGGTATTTTAAAAGTATTCAATACTAAAAAACAACACTTGATCTAGTTCACTTGACCTCACAAAAAATTCAAAAAGTAGTGACACTAATCTCTAAGAAAATGTTGTGATAAGTGTTATGAACAATTTTTAAACGTGCTCAATCGAATTCTTCTTTATATGGACCATGAACATCATGTTGAAGACTTTATTTATTATTTATTTTATTTGTTTTTTATAGTTATTTGATATACAGCTACACCTATTTGAAAATCACCCATGCCATTGCTCCACCCTCTCTAAGAAAGAAATAATTTTAGAATATTTCAAAGTACAAACAAATAATAATGATAATATGTACATATACATTATATATGAGTGTAAAAGCGAAAGTCTACCGTACAAATATATAATTGTATATCAGCTGATAGGAATTTTTATAAAGAGTGATTTACATTTTTTTTTTTTTTTTTTTTTAACAAATAAAATGATTAATAATCAGACGTACAAATTACTTACATAATCAAACAAATAATTCTAATCATTACACAAATATAAAACTCACAAAACTGAAAACATTATACAGTAAGTATGCATTTAGATTCTAGAGGACTGGAATCTTATTTTTTTTCTCTATTATTAAAAAAAAAACTTAAGTATTTGGTGCTTTCCGCTCAAATATAACAGCATGAGTAAAATATACATAGACTGTATATGGAAAAACTGCTATTAATTTATTTTGCCCAATAAATTTCTGTAGGACTCTTTTTACACACTTAAACTATAACACAGTGCACATTTAATAATAAAAATTAAATATACTTTAATACAGAAAAAGAAAGGATTTTTTTCTCATTAAATACTTAACTCCATTTTTGCAAATTTGCATTTGATACCCACGCGAGCGGCACAGAGTTAAATTTATAATAATTTACGTACACAAGCATATTTATATCATTTTACGTAAAGTAAATTGTTTAGTAAGCATACTAATCAAAATAATACACAACAGTTTATAACACATTACATCTGCATGTATTGATTTATATACAAAATCAATTGGGTTTAAATTTATTTTAAAATAAATTTGAGTAAAAATTTACCCTCTAATGTACAGTGTTAAGCAACATTGTATTATTTTTCACACAATTTTAAGCATAGTATTGGGACTGATACATAGAGTTCATAAGGTTATAATGTCTGAGGCGCATATGCTGTGTAAGATTAGTCTTGATTTTACACATTTTTGGACAAAACAAACATTGAAATTGTGGTTCCTTCCCACATTCATATCGGACATGCCGCCATAAACCATGTTTGTAACGATAACTCTTTGAACATTTATCACACTTGAATTCCGATGGTCTTTGATCGATAGATGACTTACTGAATGATTGACTCACTACACTACCAGCATTCACAAATCGTTTCATGGAAATTCCTAAAAATAAAAACTATATATTAGCTAAAACAAAACACACCATATTACACTGATAAGTACTTAAACAATTTAAATATTAAATAATGATTATTATAGATAATAATATGACATGCACGCCTTAATAACAAAAAAAAAAAAAAATACTTAAAATCAACTAAAATTGACTTGCAGTTATTATAAATTTTGAATCTATATTATTTTATACTATTATAATTCTAAATAAATTTATTAATAATATATTATCATGCTGATAATAATCACATCACTAATAAAATATGATAAATAAACTAAATAACTACCTAGATGCTTCAAAAAGTTTTCTATATTAATAAGTACGATTGTATTTTTTTTTCATACATAATAAATAATTTACAGAAAAACATTGAAATTTGTTTTTAAATTTTCTAAGTTTACTATACAGTTATATTATATTCTAAGTATATTTTAATACAAGCCATATAAGTAGTATGCTAGTATGTAATTTATGTTGGCTTAATTTATTTTATACTAATTAAATAGGTTCTTAACTATTCAATTATTGTTAAATGATTCTTGAGCAGTAGTATTCAATCAAAATGTTTTATTTTGGTTTTTTGTTTTTTTTTAATGTTTTATAAAATGTTATTAGAATTAAATAAAAAAGATTTAACAATTTCAAAATTACAACAGTGCTTTATGAAGCGTTTTATTTAAAAAGGCACCAAAGAGGTATCGGTTTTTAAGAAAGGTTTTCTTGGACAAATTTTTAAACTTTTTTATGAATAATATTGGTTGAATTGTTTCATGTATATTTATAATATGCATATTCGAAGTAATTCATATGAGGAGTACCTACTAACTCTCATGATAACAATTTCACCATTAATTATTCCCAAATGTATTCAAAAAAAATTTTTTGTAATTTACTGTTTGATAAGTAATTAATCTAAAAAAACCAGGAGATAAAATACTAGTTAGTTGTACAACGTTTTGTTATTTATCTTTTTTATTTTTTCATAAAACTATAGAAAACAATTAACAAAAATCAAAAATTTAAATTTTCCAAATTATTTTACTTTTTTTATTAATTTTTTAATTATAATTTCAAATTAACCATTAGAAACATACCTACCGCCTAGTAGTAGTATTCAGCCATAAAATACAATTTAGTCTTAAATATTTTCCATCCATACCTATCAAAACTTAATATTTTCGTTTATTACATAATACACATTGAACGAGATCTTTCTTTATTAAAAACTTTTTCATAACAAACTATTTTTTTTTAATACAGTACCTATGCATAATCAGGGCGTATATCCGCGAACCTACATTACATTATCATTATAACCCAAAAACACAAAAGTTAAGAATGTGTTTGCTTTTAACTTATAAAAACAAATAACAATTACAGTATAATATGTTAAAAATAGGGACATAGAATTTAAGCATTTGCCAATGAATTGATCACTATGGACACATATACAACGTAAGCATGTATGTGTTGAATTGAAAACAACCATTTCAATGATTAATCATTATGTTGTAGACAATAACGAAAATGCTCATAGAACCCAATATGCTTGTTGTTTAATTGACACCACACTGCGTTCTCAACTCTTGGTCCCAGGTATGGCAATTTCCAAATCGTTTGATAGACTGCAGAAAACTAGTCGGTAAATAAATGTGAAATAGTGGAAATATCAAATACCTAGTATAAGATAATAATTTATACTAATACGAATACACAAATGTTCGCGAAAAATTAATTTATTAATTCATTAATATACTAAAAACATAAAATTAAAAAATACATAAGAAATATTTTTATGGTTTAATTAAATGTTTAAAAAATATATTAAGATCTACATATCACAGTGAAATTCTTCTTACATGATCTCGTCCCCTGGTTGTATTGTTTTTAGAATCTGTGTGTAGCCAAGAACCTACTTATTTATAATTGTACTCAGAATTATTTTTAGTAAAAAAAAGTCAATTCTAAACAATTTGATTTTACCAAAGGTAACAAAGTAGATGCAAAAATACCAAATGTATCTAAGAACAACATAAGGTAGGTACAAACTATTTTTATACTTTCAATCAGTACACCAGATATAATAAGAAAACCGAGTTATCATATATTAAATATTCTACTATGGCCCACGGTTTTTATGAAATACACTTTAAAATGTAATGCATTTAATTAATTTTGTTTATTTTCAGTCATACAACAAAATAATTTGTTTTGAATTAGTATTGTCTACAATCAAAGTATAAAATTACATTCAAATAATAATTTAAAATTTTAAAAAATGTTTATTTTTAATTCTAAAAAAATAGAATATCCGTTAATCATACATTTAAAAATATAAATCTACTTATTTTTAGTATTTTTAAAAACCTATTTTGAACAAATTGTATTTTTTAGTAAAATAATGTAAAAAAAATTTTCATTATAGTCAATGAATGTTAATACTTCCAGTTGAAACAAAATTAATTACAAATCTACTTCTTATATCATTTTATTTAAAAATATTTTGTATATTCAGTTGTTATTACCAACTATGATTTATAAAAATTAAATTTACAATGTAAACATTAATATTTGGCACACTTTTTCTCACCCTTAGAATTACAAAAATAAATTATAAAACAAAAATATAATCTTTGATTTTGAGGAAGACTAGTAAGAGATTGTGCGTGTACACACATTATGTACAAAAATATTAAATTGCATACTTTTGAGTATACTTAATCTTTATTTAAATGACTAGACAACATCATTTGATTGGATTTTTCATTGTCAGACTGTAACTGTGGTTTAACAGACAATGAAGACTTATGCCGTAAACGTATATGTTGATGAAGATTACTTTTTCGACTGCACCGCTTAGGACACATAGGACAAACAAACATAGGCTCCTTACCACATTCATATCTTAAATGTCGATTAAGGGTAGCCCTAAAACGGTAAGTTTTACCACAATGATAACAGGTTGAGCGTACCAACTGTTGAGGATCAGGTAAATTCCAAAAATTTTCTGAAATAAAATGAAAATATTGTCTACCAATTAAGTGAGCAAACAAATTAAATTTTTTTTTTTTTTTTTTTAAACATTCACTTACACGATGCAATCAATCAAAAAACTTGACAACTACTTCACTGACGTAAGCTTTAGAGGAGCATACAGTATTTTGCACTTCATAAGTACCTATATGACTAACAATGTTACTTTTCAACAAAACAGTTTAAGATGATTGTTTCTTAAATAAGTGCAAAAGTAATATTATTCAACATTATCGTAAATGTACATACTAAATTTAGAGGGCGCTGCACAATCATATGTATGTAGTCATAAATAATGTTTCAACAAAACTAAGTAAAAAGTGTTTTATAATAAATTTAAAATTTGTTAATTTTGACATCAAAAGTATTAATAAGAACAATATAAAAGATAATATTTCAATATATTGGTAATGAGTTACTTGTAGAAATTAATATTATACATATAAATAACAACC